>APFE031167949.1:79138-120321 GCA_000404065.3 Pinus taeda | reverse complement strand
TTGGTTATATTGTGACTCCTTAGACTCTTATATATAGAAAGGAGGTTTTGTCATTTGAATCATCCAAGAATTGTTCATTTGTGTAGTGTAAAGGAGGTTTCCCCCTTGAAGAGGCTGAATTCTGAGTCGTTCAACTATCTTTTCTATCTTTTTGTGAGTTGGTTTCATAACAAGTTGCCCCTTACAAGCTTCCTACATTTGTGCCTCTAAGGTTGTTTTCTTTGGAATTCATTATGCAAAGTTTAAATGTTGATCAAGTGCATTTTATCCCAGCAAAGAAGGGACATTTGTTCAAATTGCCAAGAATAATTGGACCTTTTATTGTGAACAACTAGCAAGCCATGGGAGAAGTGCAGAAAGTTTTTGAACGTATGAAACTATAGTTGGGTGAAAATGTGCATATGATCCTCACCATATTATTTCTAATAGAAGAGTTGAAAATTCCCATGCTCCTTATATACATGAAACTCATCCAAATGTAGAAAATTTGACAAATGGAGGTCAAACAGGTGTACTAGGAGGAATGGAGGTGGAGACTCCTCATCCAATTGAGAAAACTTTGAAAAGGGGCAGTGAAGATATTATTGATTTAGAATATGAAGCAGGTAAAGGTTCAAAGAGGGAAAAGTTCTCAGAGAAGGAAACATAACTTAGATATCTGGGTGGAAATTCTTCAATCTTAATGGGTTTTCAATTTTAGTTGGGAGATGTTAGTTGTACACCCTCCTCTCCAATTTCAGAAGAAGCTTCTTAGAATTCAGTTCCTATCATAAAACAAATATATAGTCAAATAGAAGAAAAAACAAGAGGGTGAAGGAGAATATGGAGTCTCAGCTGGAACCTCAAGCTATTTCTGAATACCATACGAGATTATTATCTGCCATGGACCTTGAGAGAAACCAATTGAAGTTATATTTCTCTCATCCTTCTGCATTAATTGTTTCATCATCATCTGGTTTCAATACTATCAACTTGACAGTAGATTTAAGAGAAATCCCACTATCTAACAAGATAAATTTACATAGGAAGACTGGAGAATTAATATATAGTTATTTGAACAAGACATCCTTGGTTGCTAGCAAAGTTGAAGCTTTGCTAGGGAAAGTGGTTAATCAATTGAAGTTGAAAAAGGAAAATTCTAGAGCTTTGTCCACTCAAAATTAAGAGCTGAAAAAGCTAATTGTAAAGATCGGTTTAAACCCTCACGATAGAGGTTCTGTTCAGAAACTTTTGCAGGGAGTTGAAACTGAAATCCAAGTGCCGAGAAAGAAGCTGAAACTGCCTTCTGTGGAGCATGTTATGGCCCTAAAAATAGCCCAAGTGGAGAAATAAAAGGAGATTGTAACCAATGAACTATTGCAGAGAAATAATAAGATTGTAAATCTCAAGGAGAAGATTTCTGTTTTACAACAGAAATTAGCTTCTCATGTTTGTATTATCCTAGTACAACCAGACCCTGAAGATCCTAAAGAAAATTTGACTAGAGTGATGACTGAACTACAGATATCAAAGAATGAAATGAAGAAGATACAAAGAAATTTTGAAGATTCACAGAAAATTCTAAAGATAACAGAGAGGGAACCAACCATGGCTCAAGAAAGTGTTACTAAATATCAAAATTATTTTCAAGCTGCTTCTAATCAGATCAAGGAATTGAAGGAGAAAGTGAAGGGAAACATGTCCCTTATTCAAGCCAGGGAGATCATATGGAATGACATTATTGATAATGTGAGGAATGTTTTGGGAATTTTTATTAATCATTGCATAAGAAAAGACCATTGTTAGAGATCTGGAAAGCATAATCGCTACCAAAAAACAAAAGCTTCTGCAACATGCCCAATTTTCTAAGAAGATGATTGACTTCCTTAACTCTAAATCATCACAAGAGTTAAGAGAAATGAAAGTTGAAGATAGAACATAATTGGTATTGGAATAAATAAAATGATTTTGAAGAATTTATATAAGAAAACAATTGAGACAAAGCTGACATAGGTTAAAGAATTTGTTCTAAAATTCAATATTGAATTTGACAAGAGAACTATATCAGGACTGCCTTCATGTTGGGATCAACAAGGAAATCTTCTTCCCTGGGAGACCTATGAAACTTTGCTAGTGGAAGCAAAGAGCAAGATTGGCACTTCACATGAGAAAACACCAATTCTAAAGGGAGCAACCATCGTGAATTATTTACACATGGATTTTCAGTTGTTGTGGTTAATAAGGACTATGTTTACTTATCAGCCAACTTATAGCAGGATTACCAACTTTTGAATGGCTCACACCAGCTTTGTCAAAATCCAGAGCTCATATATGATAGTATGGAAAAGATGTAGAGAATGAATGTCATCTACAACAAAAAGTGTAGAAGTTGGGCCTTCAACTGCACCATAATCTCAGTTGACTCGATGAGCTAATGCCACTTGTTACTTCAGTGGAAATTCTAAAAAAAACATTTTTGTAAATGATGTAATTTTTTTTTTTCTTCATGAATGTAGTTTCGAAGGACAAAGTATTTTGTAGATAGTTTAAGTAGTTATGCAATTTTTTTACAGTTGACAGTTTCACAACTGTTCTTATTGTAATTATACTATAAAAGACAAGTTTGAAGAAGGAAAAAGGTTCCAAGTTTTTGACCTCAATTTCCTTTGTAATTTTGATCTTCTTGGTGATTTTTAATAAAGATTTCAATGTGATTCCAGACATATGTTGAGTGCGATATGTGTTTCTTTTTATATTTCAATTTAAATGTTATTCTGCTAAAGAAGAGAGTAATGAAGTTGTTGGCCTTTAGCATTACAGTTTCACTGAAATTTTGATATATGTAAGTTAAAGTTAAAAATCCTTAATATGCACACCTCTTTTCTGTATTCCATTTCATCTTATTTATGTTAGCCTCCTGCTACAGCAGGTTACTCATATTTCATGATTGACATTTTTACAGACCAAATATGTCATACTTTGCATGTTGCAATGCTCCATATTTACTTAACAGTCTCCAAGCGAAGAAGGCTACTCAGAGTTCATCAAACTGCTATCCAAATTTTGAGAAGTTATTCCAGTGTTGTACAATTTTCAGTTAAAGGGAGGTCCAAACAGCTTAATCTTGGTCTCCCTAGGTTTAAATTTCCTGTTTTAGAAATATAGAGAAATGAAAATCTGTCCAAACAGCTTAATCCTGGCAGATTGTTAGATAGTTAGAGAATCAAAGGAGCCCAACAGCTTAATCTGGGCCCTCGGATGAAATAAGGGTAGTCTGTAGATAGGAAAGCATAAAAAAGAAAAATTGAAATGATGGGTTTGCAAGTCTAAGTGCACCCAAACCAAAAGAAGAAAAAATGTTAGATAAGTAGGCTGGGTAGGTAGTTTGAGGTTACATGAATCTTGATTGCTGATCAGTTCCAGGTTTTCAGGTGTCATCTCTACTCAGGACACAATCACCAGGCAATTCTATGTGAGAAGCTCAAAATAGGAATAACTAACTTCCTTTCCCCATCTCCCCCTAATCATTAACTAATTTCCCCAAAAGAGGTCAAGATCTGCTTGACACCTCTTAAGTTCCATCATTTTCATGTCATTAGCTTGGGTGAAGATCTGCTTTACTCAAAGATATTCCATACTCTCTCTATAAGGTTCTATCCCCTTGTTGCAGCCTAAGTTCTCCCAAACTTAACGCTTTCTTACCATCCCCATATTGACTACTGACATTATTATTTAACTCCCTATATTTTTCCCATCCCCCTACTAAAACTATGTAAATAATCCCCCTATGTAAATATCCCTCCCTTTGGTTGAAAAATAACCATAAGTACCCCCGGGAATTGCTCAGTTTGTCTGAAACTTGGCTAGATCCCTAATGCTGCCCCTTCAAACCATCTTCTAAATACAATGGACTCCTTCCAAAGTATAAAATCCCTTTTTAGGTTATCGGACCCCTTCCGAGGCCTCAAGTACCCTTATGACGCACATTCTTACTCCTTCTCACTGCAATAAACCCCTTGCCGATTTCCTTAACACTCTGCAGATCCTATCAAGCTAGCTTGCATCGCTATATCACAATATTCTCACCATATAAGTTATGCCCCATCCATTGTTACCCGACGCGATATCGCGATATCGGCGATCGGCAATCGCAAGCGTCGCATGTCCAAATAAAATACCTTCCCGTTCCCCGCCGACGCGATATTGCGATCACATCGGAAGAAATTCATCGCATCGCCTTCAAGTATGAGCACCCTACCACGTCACATCTGTACCAGGGACCCATCGCTGATGTTAGCAGGCTGACGTCATCCGTCGTACTGCTGACGTCAGCAGCCAAAAAACCGAAAATTCGCGCAGGAAGAAAAATCGCACTTCGGAGCTCCGGAACAAGAAACAGAGGCAGTTTTCGATGTGCGATTAGCGCGTAGCGCTAATCACACATCGCTATGGGAAATAGGCCATTTTGGGGAATCTTTAGGGAATCTTTTGATTCCTTGGCCCGTTTTGCGATGAAAAAGCCTTAAATCGCCCGATTTTGCCAAATTAATCCGGATTAAAGACAGGAAAGGACCAGAGACAGAGATTAAAGAGTATCAGATCAAATCAACAGGGAAAAAGCATGTCAAAGAGTATCAGCAAGCGGCGGAAGCCATCAATGTAGCGGTAAAGAGTACCAGCGAAGATCTTAACAGCGGCCCAAAGCAGGAGAAAATTTAATACCTTCCACCAAAGCAAAGAAAGAGGGCGAAGCCACTCAAAAACTTTCAAATCATGGTTATTGCACATTTAACTCGCACCAGAACAGAAACTACAGATCCCGAAGCACAGTTATTCCAGCAGTACTGCATCGAGTCTACAAAGGCCACATTGCACTCCTTTTGATTCAGTTGCCTCTAGCGCAGCCCAAAGGACTTACTTGCATTTAATTCCAGCAACACTTAGGATTTTAGAAAAGCTTTTCCGGCAGACCTGTTTAGGTCAATTGTAATAAATGAATTTATGATATTTTTCTTATATATACCACCCTGAAAGATGGAGTAGGGGTGGGTTGGTGAGTCGAGGAAATTGCTTAATCTTAGATATCTCGACATTTTCTTCAAGCAGAGACCCGCACTGTAACTGTCATACTTTCTATAATCAAAGACTGCTGAAGGCATGGATTTCGAAACTGTTTGATGTGTTTAATTGGCCAAGGAGTGATTAGAAAATTCCTGTGCTTCTACATGGTTCAATAAGTGTCTCTCAACTTTGTTAATTTTCATGTTTTGCTTTACCACCGTTCCACCATCTAAATTGCAGAAAAGAAGAATAGCTTAGGATTTGTTTAACTACACCTTAAGCTCAATTTCTGCATTTTTTCATGTTTTCATTAGAAATAGTTATGAACATGTATACTTAAATGATCTTGTTTACGCTGTTTCTTTCACATATGAATGAGAGTTTAGGAATTCTTAGCTGCTCCTAGATAACCATTCATTCACTTCTCCTCTTTTCAGTTTGATGAAAGATTCTCCTTTGCCTTTCATCTCTGATCGTCACTCCATCCTTCCAGTAGATCGATAATTGTAGCATGTGTGGCTATCCCGCTCCTTAATCCTCTTGTGGCCAAGAAAACGCAATAGCAAGCCTTAATCCATGACTCCATGCCCAATGGTTTGAAACTCATCACATCTTACCTTGCCTCTTTGCTTGAAATTTCCACCTTCCATCCAAACACAAACAAAAACCCCCTGAGCCAAAAGCTAGCCTAAAATCGTCAACTAAGTTGAATCATTAAGAGAGAGCCCTCTCTGATTGCAGGTGGGCTAGAACCTGCAATCCAAAGATTGGTTTGTGGTTACCTCGGCCGTATCCCTAAACAGGAGCCTAGGGACAACCTGAGTGATAACATAATGGCGACTCTACTGGGGAACTCCTCAGATAAATTCATTAAACCAGTTTGCAACCCCACAGAGGAAGAAACTGACCTGTTAAAGTTTCAGTCGACCTGTGTTGTTGCGTTTTTAGAAAAAATTCCCAAAAAATAGATTAGAAGATGGCTCCTAAGAAGCAAACTCGTAATACACGATCAAATTGTAATATCCCTCCCTTAATAAATAATAATAACTAATAAAAATAATACAAAATAATAATTAATAATAAAAATAATGAATAATAATAAATAATAAATAATAAAGAATAATAAATAAATCACTTGATAATAAATAATAAAGAATAATAAATGATAAATGATATTAAAAATTATATAAAAGGAAATAAGTAATAAAAATAAAAATAAAAATAGTAATAACCATATTTAAGAAATAAAAGAAGGAAATTATCAAAAAAGAAGGGTGTGCATGTGGTTTCCCTTCCAAGGGACACATGGAGGGTGTGCATATGGTTCCCCTTGCAAGGCTTTGTTCTATTTAATGAATGGTGAGGAGGATGGGAGGGGTTCCATCATTCGGAGGTTATTTCTTGCATTCTCTTGGGAGAATAGTATACCAAGACTTAGAAATACTGGTAGTAGTCGTTGATTGAGGGCTCGGGGGTGGCCAGTTGTAGCAGAATCCTGCGCAATTGAGCCTACAGTTGGGAGGAGAGTCGTCCCCAAATCTTGTGGTCACTTCGCAGCCGGAAAGTACAGGTATAATTTCATTGAAAGAATTGTTTTCATTTTGACATTAATTTTAGTTTTACTTGTGCGGTTACACAAATCCTGATCCAAATAGCCCAGCTGTTGTTGAAAATCCGAATTTAATTCCTAAGATCATTAGAAAACAAAAGCAAAAAGAAGACCAAACTGCTGCGAGTCCTGAAACAGTTCAGCCAAGCAGTGTTCCAACCCCAGTCAAAGTTTTATTCCGGTCCACCCCAAGTTCCCCTGGTTCATCACCTCCTTCTCCAAGTAGCTCCTCTACACCTCCATCCCATACTCCTACTACCACTACTACTCCTTCTACCCCGGTTGTTCCTCTTATCCTCGCTGCTTTAGCTGTTCCGCTTATCCCCATCATCATGGCTAGATATGCGCCCTTACAATTGCCTGCTAATCCCAGGGCTCTGCCTCAGGACTACCAATAAAAAATCACCTATTTTGATGGTGCAACCTCTTGCACCGCCCTACAACATACAAAGAAAATGCAGGATTATTTCGGGAGTTATGAGATTGATGATGAGAGTGTAAGAATGAAGATTTTTGTCCAAAGTTTGACTGGTGATGTCAGAACCTGGTTCAGGGCACTTGCACCCAATTCTATATTAAACCCTGAAGCCTTATACCAGGCATTCATTAACAAATGGGAGAAAAAGAAAGACCCCCTACACATACTGTTTGAGTATGATACTATCAAAAGAGGACCTCAGGAAACAGTTCTGGATTACTGTGTAAGATTTAACAATGTTTACAATGCAATACCACAAAATTTAAGACCTCCACCTGACCTCGCATTATACAAATTCCCGGATGGATTTTGATGCTGAGATGGCATATCAATTAAGGGAAAGAGCTCCTCAAAGCCTTGCAGAAATGAAAGATGCTGCAGTGAGTGTGGAAGCAAATCTAATTGCTAAAAAGAAACAGAACTAAACTGAGAGAATAATTACTTTCAAAGAAGAACCCTCAGCCTTCGATCAGAAGCTAGATGCTATCATCAATGGCATCCACAGGCTGGGAGACAGAGTAGACAATGTTGAGAGAAAAACTTCATGGGAGGGTCAACAACCCAATGCCATAAGGAACCCAAACTTCAGAAAAACCCAAAACACAAACGTTGGAAAGGCCAGTCCTGACCATGATATTAGGCCTCCTTTTCAAGAAAACTATGCAGAGGCATCTACATCCGTTGAGCCCACATATGGGACTCATATGAACCTGATAGATTTAGAAAACGAACAGCAAATCTCCCTCATGGAAGAAGACCGACCATACCCTGATGCAAAACAATTTCACACTAAGTCGGGAGAATCCTTTGACTTTAAACAAGGCTATGATGTCGCTGTATACGAGGTACACAAGCAATACAAATTAAGAACAAGGATCATTGATGTTCCCCCATCCAGCAGAATAAAATATAGAAAATAGCTCAACAAAACTAAAGGAAAGATCACCAACAATCAACCAGCTGACAGCTCGATCCCAAACCCTCATCAGGTTACTGTGGAGGAGGTAACAGACACACACTCTCCTATTGATCAGCCTCTACCTCTCTCCTCCCAAAAAGAAGATCTGAATAGCCCTACCAAAAATCTTCCCAAAACAGAAATATCACAAACTGCCATACATCGTGACACTGACATTCCAAAAGAAAACATAGAGAGTATGCCTGAAAAAGAGAAGTTCACCACTGTCAACGCCAAGAACTCATTCGAAAAACCATTTAGTTTAGAAGCAAAGATTGGAAAACTCAAGATTTCCATTCCCCTCTTAGAACTTGCCAAACATGATGTATACAAACAATAAATTCAAAGGTCACTTCAATTACCAGAAGTAAGGGATGATGTAAACTTTTTAGATGATACCTGTTTGGTCAATTTAGTGTGATCTAAATTGCTATTTATATTGTCAACCTGGGGTTCGTAAACTGACGAAGTGAGGTGTACTATATGTACTTAGATAACCATTTTCTTAGGTTTTTGTTGTTTTAAGCTTTTTAGTTTGTTTTTGGATTTTATTCGTTTCTTAATGTGTGGTGATGAAAGTGAAGTGTGAAGTGTGTGGAATGTAAATGGTGATGATTTCTAAACTTGAAAAATGCTCAAAAGAAAGCTTTACAATAACTGAAATGAAACCAATTCTTAAGAGAAAACAAAATGCATAAAAAATTGAACTAATGGCAATGGCCCAGTATCCTTACTGCTGAAAATGAAAAGAAAGCAAAAACTTGAAAAACAACTCAACTTAAAGTAAAGCAGCTAACTCACACTACTTGAGCTTTTTAGATCCTTTGCCCCTTGGCTCAATCTACCTTGGGGAAGTAATCATGAGCATAACAAGCAATATGATAATTAAATGTAAAAAGAAATTAATCACACTACTTAGACTCTTTTAGTTCTTTACCATTAAGCTCAATCTACTTTATGGAAAACAACTATGAGTAAGTAATATGACAACTACATCACACTACAGTTAGTGATCTTCTGATCTCCTGCTGATATAGTCATTTGACCACAGAAAGAAATCATAAAATTGTTAAGCAGTATGACATCTAATTTAGCAGAAAAAAGAAATAAACAAATAACAACTTGAAAAGGACAATGCTGAATGTAAATTGCAGAAAATAAAGGTTAGTAGGAAGGACAAGATGATCACATATGCCAAAAGTTATTAAAGAAAATGAAAGATTGCCCGGGCTGGCTAAAAGAACTTGCAAAAAGCACTGATCAGTTTACAAAGATAAAGATATGAACAGCAGAAACATAAAGCAACATATTATGTACAAACTAATAACAAAACAAAAGCATAATGAAACTAAACAAATACTTTACAGGGCTTCAGTATGCAAGGGCCCTCTGCCACTTCAGCCAATCAAATGATCACAAGACTATCTTCAGAAAGGTCTACTCATGTATTCAAATCAGCAACATATAAAACAGTGGGGTGAAAAAATAACCAGCAGCGTGCGGAAATTACATAACAGTTCATGAATTCTATGCATCCAAAAAGTCTCCTTACAGCGTTTGACAATGCGTTATTTATAATTTAAAAGTTCTACAGTTAAATAATCAACTACTTATGCTATTAACTGTGTGCCATAGACACGTAGATCTCTTGAGCTGAGATCTAGTGTAACTGTCGTTATGCTTCTTAAATCTTGAAGTGGTTGGCTGTTAGATTCATTGTTCAAGAACGATCCCTCAGGTGCGCTGGAGCCTCCGTGAGCTGGGAACTAGGCCACGTATCATTCACGTGCCCAAAACAGTGACGTGCCACCGCTGGACTCTTTGGTTGGCCACGTCTTTGACTTTGGTTGACCGCAGCCTCTAATGGGTGATTTGGCTGGTTCGAAGGGACATGATCCATGTACATGCCATCTGGAGCTTGCCCATATAGCCCGTTCCTTCAGAAGACACCTAGAGCACAGCCTTTAACAAAATGGCTGCGGAATCCTATGCTGGCTGCAGAAACATGTGCTGGCTGCGGAAACTGACAAGTTTCCGCGCAGCTGCATGAACAAAAAACTAAACCAAACAACATACATCAGTATAGTCAGAAAACCATATAAACAGTCCTTTTTAGACTATAATGCAATGATTTAACCACTGGATGAGTGAAGTGAGTGGAGAATGAGGGTTAAGAGGGTGTGTAGGAAGGTGCAAGGTTGAGGCTCAACATCACCTACATCTCCACTTGCAATAGCCTTGACAACAACAACAAGACCTACATCAGTAGCAGGTGCATCAGAAGAGAAAGCAGTAGAACTAGTCAAATCCATGGAAGAAATGTCTATCCAGGCTATTGAGATGAACAGGTTAAGGGAAAAGGTTGCTAGTTTGGAAACTGATTGCAAACTTGCCCAACTCAAACAAAAGGAATAAGCACAAAAGGCCCAAAGGATGAGTGAAAGGATTAAAATCTTAGAGAAAGACTTGACACTGGAGAAACCTCTAGGGCAAACCAAGGAAATGTTGTGGGCCAATAACATTGACTCCGTCAAGGATATTTGGCCTTCAATTCACGTTATTTTTGAACAAACAAAGTTAATAAAGATAATTAGAGAAGCTATCTAGAAAGTGAAGGAGGAGTTGGGAGATAAGCCAGAGGATGCCAATGGACTCATACACTTCCTCAAAAACAAGAATAGATATGAGCTCCATGAGCTAAATATAGAAGATAGGACTATGACCATTTTAGAAATAAGACAGGTCCTCTCCAAAAGGAACCTTATGCTTAACTTAGAAGAAAAGTGTCACAATATGTAGGTAGCCATTGATAGGTTCATGGCTAAATTCCAGATTTTGGGGGAGAAAGGTCTACCCAGTCCTATGGTTATCAATGACAAACTCATGACACAGCTAGACTACGATACCAAACTCAGACAATTGACAAAGGAGCAAGCCAGTTCTTCATCCATAAAAGCATTGCCAATAGGCAAAATTTTGTACAATACATTTGAAAATTTGTTTTTCCTGGAGCATGAGATCAAACATTTATTCCTCACCAAGCCCAATTTTGCCAAGTATACTGAACTTGACAAAATCTATAGAAGAATGATGAATGTAAATTTACTTGATGCAAAATGGTGGGAGACAACGACTGATTTACTATGATAAATTTACTGCATACTAAAAACATAACAACTAGGTAAAACAAGTAAAAACGGCACATCAGGGTCAAAGAGTATCAGGGTTGAAGAGTATCAGATGAAAGGTAGAAGTTAAAGAAGACTCCAACGTGAAACACTACAACAACAAACTAGAATAAAGGGTTACGCTTCAACAATAAAGGCTAGCAAAGCCATAATAAAAGGGACAACATGAAACAGTTCATTAGTTGTTTCTATATTCTTTGCAAGAATATATTTGTATTTCCTAGATTAAATATCAAGTTGTTTTGAGATATTTTGTAATAATTTTTGTATAGATACTTCACAATTCGAAGTATGTAGTGTGGATCCCAAAACATTTCTATAGACTTCTTGTTCTTAAGTCTGAAGTTCTATTGTATCAATGATTGGATCAACTAGCTGGATCAAGGAATAAAGATAAGATATTCCGCTGAATTCTTGTGCAAAGAAAAGTTCAAATAAGTATTCTCTCATGTTCAATGTTATCTTTCTTTAATTTTTCCACAACCTTGTATCTCTAAAAATATGAATGTTATAACATGGAATGATATCTCAGAAATTGGTTCGCTGCACTCTGTTTTGACTGTTATGCATATTGAATGTTTTCTTCACTAATATAAGTTAAGGAAATCTTGATTTCTCCTTAGTTTAGGTAGTTCCTTGTGGTCTATAGCAAAGGATTCTCAATTACCCTTTTTTCATGATTATCCTCTGTTCTTCATTTTAACCCCGGTCTGAGAATTCTTAAGTGCTCTCTCACCTTGGTTAGGATCTTTTCACCCATTCAACATAAATATTTGCACTTTACTTTGCTAGCCTTCCTTGTGAACATTCCCTTTAATGAATTGATCCAGTTCTACTATCCATTTGTTGACTCCAGAGCCCAATGGCTTAAGGACCTTGCTCTATCCATCTGTTCCAAGAATTCCACCACCCAACCTTCAATTCAAACCCAAAACCCCAATGGAAATTAAGAACTAGGCTAAAATCCTAGTAAAACAAAGCTAAATTACATAGAGAGAGCCCTCTCTCAGTCATAGGTTGGCTAGAGCCTATACTTAAAAGATTGGTCTGTGGTTACCTCGGTCTCTTCCTTCTTTTAATAACTTCTAAGGAAAATTCTGTGATAACATATTGGTGACCATACTGGGGAACTCAAACCCCGAGTCCTAATACATCTTTAAGAGATTTTGAATTTTCATTTTGAGCCTCTTAGAGTAATCTATCAGAAGTTATTTTTGAAATATATCACAAAAGAAAACAATTAGAAAAATTTTGAAATTCTGGCTTCAAGGAGATCTCATTATACTAGGGCTAACCCAGATCCAAATCCTACCCCCGTATTTGATAATCCTAGCCTAATTTCTAGAAAATCCAAAAAATAAGAAAGTTCAGCTAGTCACACACCATTAATTAAAGCTAATTCATGTCCCGATGAGTGGCTCTTTTTAGAAGATCTTCCCTCTGATGAGTAATTTGATTTTTCATTATTTAAGTCAAAGTCTGAAAGTGAAATATATGATACTGTTCTAGACCCTGATTTCATTGTAGACCTTGAAGTCCAAAAATCCAACCAATCAATTGATGGATACATTCTAAATTCTCCACAATCATCCATGAGTACAACTAAGTTCCCTGAGTTTTCTCAACAATTATCCATCACTTTCAGTTCAACGTTGTTCCCTTCAACTTCTGAAGTCCATTCTCCACCCCCATTTATACCTTCACTCCCTCACCAACCTATTATATCCAATTTACCACCTACTAGTCCTAGTTATTTATCAATTTTTCATCCACATCCTAACCCCTACCAGCTTACAGCCATGGCAAACAGATATGCTCCTCTTGTTTTACCTGTCCCACTTGGTGCTATGCCAGTAGACTACCAGAGCAAAATTATTCAATTTGATGGCACATGACACTACACTACACAGCACCATGTCAATAAGATGACAGATTACTTTGAACTACATGAAATTGATATTGTGGAACTTCAAATGAGAGCATTTTCTCAAACTTTAGCTGGTGATGTTAGGAAATAGTTTCGAGCATTGCTTGATAATAGTATTGATAGTTTAGAAGTATTTCATCAGCAATTTTTGAACAGATGGGAAAAGAAGAAAAATCCTCTACAAATTCTTTCAAAATATGAAAATATTAGAAGGGGACCTAATGAAACTGTTCAAGATTACTGCACTAGATTTAACAATATATATAGTGCAATCCCAGTTAAACTTAGACCCCCACCTGACTTAACCTTAATAAATTTCCCTGATGGATTTGACACAGATATGGCATTCCAACTTAGGGAAAGAAAACCAACAACCTAGAAGAAATTCAAAGCGTAGCTGTTAGTGTTGAAGCTACTTTGTTAGCTAAAAGAGCTAGAGTTAGAAATGAAAAGTGAGGAACTGCTAAAGATGAAGCTTCACCATCTAACATCAAAATAGATAGTTTAACTAAAAGTATGGAGAGATTAATGGATAGAATAGATAACATAGAAAGGAAACCCCAATGGGATAATAAAGAAGCACCTCCAGTTAGAAACCTGAACTTTAGGAAAAATCAAAACCAAAACACTAGAAAAAATGGACCTGATCAGAATATTAGGCCTCCTTTTCCAGAAAATTATGCAGAAACATCCCATCCTGAAGACCCAGAGTAAGACACATAGATTAACCTGATGGGATTAGATGATGAAGATGTTGTTTTTCTGAGCCAAGATGATCAAGAATTGCATATACTGCAGCAATTGCAAATTTAGTTTGGAGAGTCATTTGATTATAAACAAGGTTATGATTTTTCCATATTTGAAGTGCATAAACATTACAACCTAAGGAGTAAAAAAAACTCTGATATCCCTGACCAAACCAAGAAAACAGTGCCAAATCAACCCAAGAAAATCAAACAAGCTCCGGTTTCTAAAATCCTCCAGATCCTCCCCAAACAGAACCAGAATCCTTCTAGCCCCACCATTATAGATACAACCCCTAATCGCCCTTCTGATGATCAACCCTCCACTTCAATTCCCCCTAAAAAGCTAGTGGACACACCTCAAAACAGTAGACTTGAAAACTAACAAAAAGAGGTCGCCAATAGGGGAAAAGAAGACCATCCCACTCAAATCCTTGCTTTGAAAATTCAAAATCCTCAAACAAAGAAAGCCCCTTTGCCATTCAATTTGGGAGTAGAGGTAGCTATGCTAAAGATTTCAGTCCCTTTAACAGAACTAATCAAGAATGAAACCTACAAGACATAGATAAACCAGACCTTAAACATTGCTGAAAATGGGGATTCAGTCAACCTGTTTGATGACCAACCAGAACTTATATTTGGTCTAGATGTTAATGGCAAACCACTAGAAGGAGGAATACCACATTTCTACATTAGCCTTAGCATCCATGACAAAATTCTACACAATGCAATGTTGGATTCTGGAGCCTCCCACAATTTAATGCCCAAACTAGTAATGGAAAAATTAAACCTAGACATTACGAGGCCTTAAAAGGACTTATTCTCATTTGACTCAAGTCAAGTAAAGTGTTTAGGATTGATTAAAGACATGTGTGCTACCTTAGTTCAATATCCTACCAAAAGCATCCTTATGGATATTGTAGTTGCTGACATCCCACCAAAGTATGGCATGTTGTTATCCAGATCATGGGGAGTCATACTTCAGGGATCTTTACAACTTCATATATCATATGCAACAATCTCAATTTTTGGAAAACCTAAGAAGTTGTACCAAGAAACTTTAATGAAATACATGGTAAGTAGCCAGGATCGGCCTTAAAACTTTCCAATCTACTCCATACATTCAGAAATTGATTCCTTCATCTTATATAATGCTGATCAAACACAAGAAACTCTTTTAGATAGTATTGATACAAAACCAAAAGAAATTGCAGTTTCTATTCAAACTAACCAAACTTTAGAACTTCCCAATAAACAAGGTGGCCAAATTGCTTTAAATGAAGAAACGTTTGTTGCACTAGATGATGAAAATTATGAACATGAGATATTATGGCATCTTGAATTTGATGGGTCAGTTAATAAGTTTGGAGCAAAAGCAAGAGTATGGATATATAATTTGGAGAACAATCACTCAGAAGGCCATGCATACAGACTGAATTTTAAATGTACTAACAATATGGTCGAGTATGAAGCACTAATTTTAGGTCTTAAATTAGTTAGGAATCTAGGAGCTAAAAGAGTTTCTGTCATGGGAGACTCTGAACTAGTGATAAAATAGATTGATGTTGTATATATGACCAAAGACCCTAGATTAAGTTGTTATAGAGGAACTATTATAGAAATACTAAACACTTTCTTAGAAACCAAGCTTGTTGTAGTTCCTAGAAAAAATAATATGCATGCTCATAGTTTAGTAATGTTTGCCAGCACCTGCAAGTTACCTTTTCAACACAATATGACCAAAGACCCTAGATTAAGTTGTTATAGAGGAACTATTATAGAAATACTAAACACTTTCTTAGAAACCAAGCTCGCTGTAATTCCTAGAAAAAATAATATGCATGCTCATAGTTTAGCAATGTTTGCCAGCACTTGCAAGTTACCTTTTCAACCTAATCATCAGTACACTATTGAAGTTAGGCACAGACCTACAATTCTAGATAATTTGAAGAAATGGCAAGTATTTTATAATGATAAATAGATAAATAACTTTCTAAATTTAGAAGAAGAGTTTTCAAATCACAACATAGACACTAATACATCCATAGATCCTTACTCTAAGGATGAGTTAGAAGTAAATGAGATAGAAGGTGATGAAATAGGTAGATTTAAACCAACTAAATTTACTAAATCAGATGTAAAAAACCTAGAGTGAGCTGAGATTGATGAAATACTTAACGAAGACATTGAAGTAATTAATCTCAAAGATAATTTTTTACCTAAGGGATTAACCCGTTTGGAAGATTTATTTGATTCCAATGATGTTCCTAAGAAACCTAAAATGAAACTAGTAAGGTTTGATATAGAAGAATGTAATATAGGCACTAACGAAAATCCAAAATTGATCAAACTTTTGAAATCATTACCTCCCACTGAAAAAGTGAAATACATTGAGTTATTAAAAGAATTTCAAGATGTATTTGCTTGGAGTTATGAGGACCTCAAGTCCTATGACACCAGCATTGTACAACACACAATCCCTATAAAAGAAAATCAGAAACCTTTCAGACAAAAAACTAGGAGGATTAATCCTGTCCTATTACCTTCAATTGAAAAGGAAATCCAAAGAATATATGATGCTTAAATAATTGCAACAATCATATTTTTGATTGGGTTTCAAACTTGGTGCTAGCAAGGAAGAAAAATGGTGAGATCAGACTCTGTTTGGACCTTAGGAACCTCAAAAAAGTATCATTGAAGGACAATTACCCTCTCCCCAAAATGGATCACATTTTACAAAGGGTAGTTGGATCAACCAGAATCTCATTATTGGATGGGTTTTCTGGTTATAATCAGATTTTAGTTCATCCAGATGACCAAGCCAAGATTGCCTTCACTACTCCCTCAGGCACGTTCATGTATGTGAAAATGCCTTTTGTTCTAACGAATGTAAGAGCCACTTTCCAAAGGGCTATGGATATAACCTTTGCCAAAGAAATTCATGATTTCCTTGTAATATATCTAGATGACATCACTGTATTTTCAAAATATGATAGTCAACATTTGGATCATCTAAGGCAGGATTTTATTAAATGCAGGAGATATGGAATTTCTTTGAACCCCAAGAAGTCTTTATTCAACTTAGAAGAAGGAAAGTTATTAGGCCACATGATCTCAAAAGATGGTATCCGAATAGACCCTGCAAGAATATAATCCATCTTACAGATACAATATCCAAGGAACATTAGGGAATTACAAGCTTTCTTAGAGAAAATTAACTTTCTTAGAAGATTTATTTCTAACATGGCATAATTAATTAGATCCCTAAACAACATGCTAAAAAAAGATTCGACCATAAAATGGACTGTTGAGGCTAAGAAGTACTTTGAAGATATCAAACTAGCCTTAACTGAAACACCAGTTTTGATCAATCCAAAATTTGACAGAGACTTCATCTTATTTTCCTTTGCTTCTGAACACACAATTGCTACAGTTCTACTGCAGAAAAATGACCAGGGCTATGAACAACCTATTCCTTTCTTTAGCAAAGCCCTAATAGATGCCCCCTTAAAATATAACATAATGGAAAGACAAGCCTTTTCTTTGGTCAAAGATATCAAGGATTTTAGGGTATACATTTGATATTCTCATATAGTAGCTTATGTTCTTGATTCAATAGTCAAAGACATCCTAACTCAAGATGGTCCAGATGGAAAGAGGGGAAAATGGATTGATGCTATTCTAGAATATGACATAGAAATCAAACCAACTAAGTTAATCAAGGGCCAAGGTTTAGCCAAGCTCATGGCTGAATCAAATTGTCAGGCCCTGGATATAAACCTTATCGCACAAATAGATAATGAAGAGGAGATGGCGACTCCACTAATTAGCGAAGCCTTTATTGAATCAACATGGTATGCTGATATCATTTATGTTCTACTAAATTTACAAGCTCCTCATGAATTATCTAGAACTAAAAGCAGGTTTTTAAAAATGAAATCCATAAAATTTTTCATATTAGACAATGCTTTGTTTTGGAGAGATCATGAAGGTATTCTTCTTAATTTCCTACTAAAACATGAATCTGACAAAGTATTGCAAGAGTTTCATGCGAGTGAATATGGACACCTTTACTAGAAAACCACTACTAATAAAATTCTTAGAGCTAGTTTCTACTAGCCTACCTTGTTTTCTGATGTAAAGAAATATGTGACCTCTTGTCACAAATGTCAAATTTTTTAGGGAAAGAAAAAGCTTCTACCTTTACCCTTCAAGCCAATCTTTGCTGAAACACCTTTCCAACAATGGGGTCTAGACTTCATTGGTGAAATTCACCCACCCTCATCTGCCCAACATAAATAGATCCTTACTGCCACTGACTACTTCACAAAATGGATAGAGGCCATACCTTCAAGGCAAGCCACTGACACTGTTATCATAACCTTCCTTGAAACTGAAATTCTATCAAGATTTAGATGTCCAACTAAGCACATTATTGTTAATGCGGCAACCTTTAAATCCAAAAGAATGATAGATTTCTTTATCCAGAGTTAAAAAGGAACACAACAAATTATAGAGATAACAATAAACAAAGATATGCAGCGGGAATAATACTTCATTTCATTAATGTAAAATACTGAAATATGGTTACAAACACTAATGGAAATAAACCAGCTAGGGCGATGGTAGTTTATCTCTAAGAAGAGATGTGGTGGCTACATGCCTCTGAACTGTGTTACAATGAGGTTCGAAGGCCTATTTGTTGTTGAGAAACAATGGAAAACTCTTAACATTCCAAAACCTAAGCCTAGAAGATGAAACGCCAAACTATGGCCCCGTTTGGGTAAATTGGTACATCAACTTCCCGGGGTCATAATTTTGGCATACAATCTTTGTTTGACACATACAATAGCTCGTTAGAAAGATCTATCCAAGTACTACCACTTTGGGAAGGGCAACATTGCTCCATATGTTGCCCCCAAATTTCCCAAAAAATGTCATTTAGGGCCTCAAAACATCTCCGGAAGTTGAGGACCTGAAAAACTGCTAAAAATAGTAAATTGTGCTACAATTTAGGAAATTGAAAGGCTGAAAGAAACAATGGTTGGGGTCCAAGTGGATTTGGTAGGTGGTCACCAATATTCACCTAGATCATTCCTCCCCCCTTAGGAAGCAATGGTCCCCATTGCGTTGGGTTCCTCCATGAGATGAGGAAACTTTTGTTGAACTTGGTCCCTGGTGAACAAATTGCCCTGGTGAAGGAGTTGGCCCGCTTTGACAACTCGATACAATTGGATATTCTGCTGGTGAGTGTGCTTGATATGTGTGTCCATGATCTGATCAACTGAAACTTGTTCCATGCAATTTGGATTTAACTCTATGGGTGTGAGTTGTTCTACAATGTCAGATGTGTCTAGTAATGGTGGAAAGTATGGCTAATGGCGGTCCACATTGAACACTGGGTGCAGGCCAAGGAATGGGGGAATGTTGAGCTCAAATGAATTATCTCCCACAACATTGGTAATGGTGTAAAGACCATATCGGAGTGGTCTGAGTTTTCGATAGGCTCCGATAAGGTGTTCCTTTTGCAAATGCAACCAGACTTTGTCGCCCACCTGAAACTTGTGTGGCACCCAGTGTTGATCATGTTGCTACTTGTATTTGGCATTTGATTTCTCTAGAATGTTATGGACCTGTTGGCAAATATGTTGGATGTGCTCAATGAAGCTGTTTGCCTTATCTGTTTCAGACTGGACATGAGCCAAATCTGCATGAGTAGCTATAAATGGCATGGCCACATCAATGGGACATAGTTGCTAGAATTCCAAGCCCACCTGAAAAGGGCTTTGGCCAGTCGAGCTATGGAGAGCTCAGTTGTAGCTGTGCTAAACATAGGGAAGGCTCTCGTCCCATGTGCATGGATGCTTTGAGTTGTGCATGCATAGAATGTGTATGATCATCCTATTGACAACCTCTGTCTAGGCATTAGTTTGAGGATGGAAGGCTGCGGACTTAGTGAGTTTGGTGTCGAGCATTGACCAAAGACTAGACCAAAATGTACTGAGAAACCTGCTGTCCCAATCTGAGATGATAGACAGTGGGATCCCAAACTGTACCCACACTCGTTCAAAGAAGAGTTTAGCAGTGGCTTCTGCTGTGATATTGTTCTTGCAGGCAGCCATAATGGCCATTTTTGAGAACCTATCGATGACCACAAAAACACAGTCATTTCCATGCTTAGTGGAAGGAAGGCCTGACATGTAATCCATGGAGATCGATTCCCAAGTTCGAATAGGGGTAGGAAGCGGGGTATAGAGGCCTTGCTTCTTGATGGTTGGTTTGGAAATGGCATAGGCAGTGCATGATTTGATGTACTTCCCAACATCCTATCAAAGATTCAGCTAATAGAAATAATTCTGTAGTACTGCCACTATTTTCTCGACCCCAAAATGTCCAGCAACCTGACTATAGTGTGCTTCCAAAATCATCTTGGCACGCTCGCTTGAAGGAACACAAAGGTGACCCAGGTGGCATAGCAGGGCATCCTAGAGGTGAAAATATGGAACATGCTAACCCTCCAAGAGTGTCTGGTATGTGTGGCTAAATTCTGGGTCAGTTTTGTAGAGATGTGGCCAATCAGAAGTCTCATTCCCACAAGAGTTGAGCACAGTGGTTAACGCCATGATCCGTGGTTGAATGAGGCAATCTGCAACATTATTGGTGCTACCCTTCTTATATTTGATGTTCAAATGGAACTATTACAGGTTTTTGGACCACTTCTGATGGCGATCATTCTACAATTTCCCTTGGGTCTGTATGAACTACAGGGGTCGGTGTTTTGTGTGGATGACCTTTTCCTTCCCCAAAATGTAATGCTTCCATTGTCGATAGGCCTGCACAATAGAATACATCTCTTTATCATAAGTGAGATACTTCTGGACTATGTCTGAAAGTGTTTCACTTTGATATGCCACTGGATGCTTGTGTTGAGTAAGGACTGCCCCAATAGCATATTTAGAGGCATTTGTCTCGACCTCAAATGGTTGTTGTAAATTTGGTAATGCAAGCACTGGTGTCGTGCAAAGGTGATCTTTCAACTGTATGAATGCCTTCTGTTGAGATTTAGACCAAAAGAATTTTGGTTTCGCTCCTCCCTTGGTTACTTGACTCAAGGGCCAAGTGATATGAGAAAACCCCAACACGAACCTGTGGTAGACGTTGGCAAGACCTAGAAAGTTGCGGAGCTCTGTCAGAGTGGTTGGAGTTGGCCAATACCGAATGACTTGGATCTTGGTTGGATCCACATGTACCCCATGTTCATCAATAATGTATCCCATATACTAAACCTAGGTAATGCCAAAAGTGCATTTCTCTAAATTGGCACATAGTTTGTGTTGCCTCATTGTTTTGAGAACCTGTCAGATGTGGTGGAGGTGCTCTTCTCAACTCTGGTTGAAGATCATAATGTCATCCAAGTATACCACTACGAATGAGTTGGTGAATGGGTAGAAGATGTCATCCATTAGCCTCATGAAGGTTACAGGAGAATTCGTCAATTCGAAAGGCATAACCAACCATTCGAAAAAGCTCTCCTTGTCTTTGAAGGCAGTCTTCCACACATCACAGGGTTCGATTGATACCTGGTGATATCCTGACTTCAGATCGATCTTGCTGAAATATTTCACCCCCTTTAATTGGTCCAGTAGGTCATCAATCCACAGGATTGGGTACCTATTATGGACAGTGATCTTATTCAACACCTGATAGTCAATACAGAGTCTCCAAGTTCCATCCTTCTTCTGTACCAACACGAACTGGCTCCCACAAGGCGATGGACTCGGACAGATGTGACCTTTCTGTAGTAACCCCTAAATCTGCCTCTTGATTTCATCGCTCTCCAGAATAGAGCGCCGATAAATTGGTCCATTGGGTAGCGACGCACCTGGGGTCAGATCGATGGAGTGCTTGACCTGACAGTGTAGAGGAACCCCTGCAGGGGAGGTGAAGATGTCCTCGTACTCCTCCACAACCTTGTCCATCTGTAGTTGTCGTGTAGAGGGGCCCTGTCTAGAGGTTGTGGCCACCATCTTCTTCTTTCCTTGAGGGCATGTCATCAGGAAAACAAATTTCCCGGTTTTGCAAATGAGCTTACTACATTGTTTTGCAGTAACCAAAGAGATGGTGGTAGGCAGTGCTACCTCTGGTATCCTGTACAACTTATTTCCCAATGTAATAATAACAGCACAGGGCCTTGATTCATACACAACATGTCACTTCCACGAGTATGGTTGTCCTAATAATACATCAGAAACTTCAAGGGGAGCAATGTCACATAATACCTCATCCGTGAAGGACTTGATGTTGTATGGAAGGCAACAATGCTGGCTCACGCGAAGATCTCGTCCTTGGTGAAGCCACCCAATGGTGTATGGTTATGGATGTGTTGTGGTCGGTAAGCTCAACTGCTTCACGACCTCTGCCAAAATGAGGTTCTTTTGGCTCTCACTATCGACAATGAACTATAGCAGGGAGCCCTTTACCCACATCTGGGAGTGGAAGAGACGCTCCTCCTCCTCTGGATCTTCAAGTTCATTTTTCCGGATCTTGGCAATAGCAGCAGTGGCGTTGGGATCCACATCAATGATCTGCTTCCCTTTGTCATTCCCCTTGTCAGGTTCTGACTCAAAGTCAGAACATGCATCTAATTCTGAAACCTTTAGCTCAGCTACCAGTGACTGCTTGGCCTGACACTCACTTGTGCTGTGGGTGGAGCTCTTATGGAACTCACACCATTCTCCCGGGTCCTTTTTCGGCTTCGCGACGCTGCTCTTTGCTTGCAGGTTTGGCAGGTTTTCTTGGGCTACCCCACCTTGGCTTTGTCCTTTATTCTGTGGTTTAGGGTCACCTTTCCCTTGCTTTAGATTTGCAGATACAAAGTCTTGCTTCTTTTGTTTAAATTTATTCTCGACCTTGACAGCATATCGGTATGCTGTGCCGAGCGAGGAGATGTTCAGGAATTCTATTTCTTCCTGGATGTACTTGTGCAGGTAGTCACGATATTTGAGTATCAAATGCTGCTCCGTATCCTTGATACCCAACTTTGTGCGAAGGGTATGGAAAATATTGGTGAACTCCGACACATCTTGGTCCCTTCCCTGTCGCAGCGTGGCCCACTTTATATATTCATCCTCATAGCTTCCGACACGGTAGTACTACTCCTTGATGGCATCCCGAAATGAATTCTAGGTGGGTGTGGCTGAAAAATAGTGAGCCAGTACTTTCATCCTTCTACTCGCAGTAGGTTTCCCACCAATGCTTGACGTAGGGGGTTGCTTTGAGAAGAGCGAAAACAATCTTTTCCCGACTCGAAAATTCATGAACAGAAAAATAACCCTCTAGTAGATTTAACCATTTCCTTTTGGCATCTACGTCTATCTGACCCTCGAATATGGGGATTTCAAAATTAACTTGTACCTTAAAGGGCGCGGTGTTTCCAGAGTAGTTGCAGGAAGCCGATGCGTCACTTCTGGGTAGCCTCTGAAGTATCTGGGCAAAGTTTTCCATCATCGTGTTCCATTGTCTCTCAAGGGCTTCTTCGAGCAATATTTTGATAGGATCTCCTGCCCCGTCCTCTTTCTTCTCATCCTCCATGGGATGCTGTCTAGATTTGTGAGGCTGGTCTTGCAAAGGTTCGACCAGTTCAAGCCCTAACTCGTTATATCCCAACCTCGTTGGGGACATGCAAAGAAAAACAAAGCAAAAAAGCAGACCGCTCTGATACCACTGATCCAGAGTTAAACTGGATTGCAACAAATTACAGAGATAACCATAAACATAGATATGTAGCGGGAATAATACTTCATTTCATTAATGTAAAATACTAAAATATGCTTACAAACAATAATGGAAATAAACCAGCTAGGGCGATGGTAGCTTATCTCTGAGAAGAGATGTGGTGGCTACATGCATCTGAATTGTGTTACAATGAGGCTTGAAGGCCTATTTATTGTTGAGAAACAATGGAAAACCATTAACATTCCAAAACCTAACCCTAGAAGATGAAACGCCAAACTGTGGGCCCATTTTGGGTAAATTGGTACATCAACTTACCGGGGTCGTAATTTTGGCATGCGATCTCCGTTTGACACATACAATAGCTCGTTAGAAAGATCTATCCGAGCACTACCACTTTGGGAAGCGAAACATCAGTCCACGGACCCATGTTGCCCCCAAAGTTCCCAAAACAGGTCGTTTAGGGCCTCAAAATGGCTCTGGAAGTTTAGGACCTGAAAAACTGCTAAAAATAGTAAATTGTGCTATAATTTAGGAAACTAAAAAGCTGAAAGAAACAATGGTGGGGGTCCAAGTGGATTTGGTAGGTGGCCACCAATATCCACCTAGATCATTTCTGCAACAAGTATCATATAACCTTGGGCCATTCCATAGCCTATTATCCTCAAGGAAATGGACTGGCAGAATCCTCAAACAAAAGTCTGGTAAATTTCATCAAAAAATTATTAGAAGACAATAAGAAAACATGGAACAAAAATCTAGTCAATGCCTTATGGGAAGATAGACTAACCACTAAAAAATAAATTGGTACCTCTCCCTACCAACTAGTTTATGGGATGGAAACTGTTTTTCCATCCTCCTCGGGAACACTAGTGATGAAGTTGCTTCAAGAAATGTAGTTTGAACCAAACAGTATCCAAAGAAGAATCAACAAAACAATTCATCTTCAACAAACCAGAGGAGAGGTCTACATCAGATCTCAAGTTGTGCATGAAAGGATTAAAAAGATTTTTGCGAGAAACAAGGCTGAAGATTTCTACCTCGGTGACAAAGTCCTAAAGTGGGATTCAAGGTGGGAAGACACAGGTAAACATGGGAAATTTGATTTCCTATGGAAAGGCCCATATGTCATTTATGATTTCAAAGGTAATAATGGTTTCTTCCTAACGGAATTGGATGGAATAGAGGCAGAAGGTGGACCAGTGAATGGTCAAATGCTCAAACACTATTTTGAACCTAACTACTAGATTTTATTTCCCATTGTACATATTTCATTATTCAAAAAAAAAAGTCTAGTTTGGATTGGATGGTGATTTTTGAAGTTGAAGCTCGAAGAGGAGGCCCTAAGATTTAAGGATTTATTGTCATAAGTATCAATAATGCAGAGACATGGAGAGAAATATTGCAAGGTAACATCAACATCAATTCAAAGGCTATTGGTCTACAAGGTTCTTAACATTTCACCAAGAAATGCCATCCACAAGTGGATCCACTGTTAGGTTCCTATACCAATAGGAGTCATAATTTTGAGGGATTAAGGTTAAGCCTTGTAATATTGTACATACCTTTGTTTTCTGCAAATGTTTTCCATATTAAAAAAATTAAAAAATGTAAAGAGGGTAGGTCTTAAAAGAATAATCAAAGGACAAAAATAATGAAAAAGGTAAATGAAAATATATGAACCCCAAAAGACAAAAAGAGACAATGAAAGTGTGCAAGTTAAAATGCCACTGCTATTTATTTTCATGCATAATGATGATTATGTGTAGCTTGTCACTCATGCCACAATCCATGGTAATCAAACTATTTAATCTTGATTATACCATGCTTTGAATTTTATGTTTATAGTTAGTGAATAAAGTCTGACCAAACAGTATAATCTTGGCAAATCATTAGATAGGTAGAGTGAATAAAAGGAGATGATCAATTTAATCTGAGCCCTTGGATGATATAAGGATAGAAATAGATAGTTTACTTTGTAAAAGAAAAGAAAAGGATTGATAAGGGTTTGCTAGCCTAAATGCACCCTAATAAAGTGAAGAAAACAATGGTAGGATGAGTAAGTGGGTAAGTAGTAGAAAGGTTGTAGAAATATCATGTGAATATGCAAAAACACTTATGTCATTATCTTCAATGCAATTTTAAAATATGGATAAGTGGTAAACAAAGAAAAGGAAATGGTTCACAATATGATTTAGTTAACATCCCTTTCATTCATTTTAACCCCTATAAACACTTACTAACTTCCTTTCATAATAAAAATATTAATACCTATAGTACTTTAAGTCAAAGAGGCTCAGAGCATTTCTCTGGCTTCTGGTGGGACTGGACCCTCAGCTCGATGACTTAAGAAGGAAAGGTGTTAAATTCCCTTGCAATTCATTCATCCCCCTCACAAAATCCCTTTTCCTAAGGTTAAAATTCTTTTTTGCCTAGGAAAACCCCATGATAAACATATTTTATGCAAAAAACCCATCAAATGCATTTATCCTAAGTACTAAGTGTATGGAAATCACATAATGTTCATATACCTAAGTAAAATACCCCTTCCACTCATTTCACCTCATATTAACTTTTGATTAAATATATAAAAAAATCTCGAAAGACCCATTGGCCTGTATATATTTAACTCCTTTATATAAAATAACCCTCCCCCTAGTTTAGCTATAAACTATATGAGTACCCCATATCCCACAAAATATATTAAAGTCTCGCCCTCAGTCCTTAATCCTTGTATTAAGGCAGCCCCGGTGAGATTAAGTGTTAATCTAATCCTATACCACTGGTGATTAGACCCATGCCCCCCCCGAAAAATTTATATATAAATCACCGTGCGACTCTATCTCCCGACCACTATTGATCATCCATCCCCCTCCTCCAACGCCCTTGATCTTATTGGCCAAACCCGATGTTCGCCCTTTACCCGCCTGATAAGGTGGTTTTCCCTTTGACCCCCGACGCTACGTGTCACGCGATGTATGGAATCGGGCAACTCCACCCCAATACCTATTGCACCACAAAAGCGGTGTGATTTCCCTCCTAAACCATTTCCCCCATTTTAACCAAAAAACGGCCACTTTTCATCAATCAATGAACCCACCAAAAATTAACCGTTGTTTCTATAAAAGCCCATTTACCCCTCTTTTGACTCTTTTCATGCGATTAACCATTTACAATTCAGAAAAACCATTGCGATCCTGCAACCAACTAATTCACTTATAGACCTCCGCCATTGTTCCACAGATGCTGCAGATAACCCAGCTCATCCATCAGTCCGTACCAGAACTATAAAAATCTCTGTAGCCTCCATCAACTACCAGTAATAGTCAATTTCGCCCAATTCTAGGTATTTAACCGTGGAAAACCAACTCAAATGTCAAATTGCAGTAATTCGCCCCCATAACACCGTTAATTAAGTAAAAAATATCAAATTTATTTTGATTTTTTTACACTCTGAACCATAACCATCTGGAGAACCATAGTTGCCCTAAATACTCTAAATTACCCACCACACTCAAATCCACAAGAATTGAGTATGGCTGCCCTAGTTACAATGGATGTAAGGCCCATCTCCACACCTTATTTAGACCTAGACCACCTTCCTTTAGCTGATAAAGATTTCCAAATAAAATATACCACTTCCCAAGAGTCCTTGATTAAAGTACATTGCCAAAGTAAGGATAGATTCCTCAACCAAATCGATGAGATTAGCCTTTGGGAGTCAAATTTACCAGTTCCCACAAATCCACATTTTCCCAGAGATTGTACACTAATGTCATGCCAATTACATCCCTAGTCAGAGAGTAGTCATGTCCCCAAACCAAACCATACTTTTCACCATGACTGCTAAGTCCATAAACAAAATGTTGTAGTTCCAGCCAGGGCCAAACCTAACTCCCCTCTTGATTGGAGACCTATTGGACTAGTATCCCAAGCTTAGTTCTACAAAATTGGCCCAATTGTTCCAAACCTTCATCAGAGAAGAAAAACACATCCTGAAGGATTCCCCTGCATATGTAGCTGCTATTTTTCCCCATGGGGCCAGAGCATTGTAGCCATGATATCCTATATTTTGAGGTACACCACTAGTGAATACATTGATGAGTTAATCCTTACCTTCCTGTCCATCTACACTCCAAGACAACCTCCTGCTATCATTATGACTATGCTCGTTTTATAACTGATAGGATGCATGAACAATTCCTTAGAATGAGAAATGAAAGAGTTTTCAATTATTCCTCAGTATTGTATCATATGTTCTTGTATTATCAACATGATAAGTTCCCATTCACCCTTTAGAAGTTGGACACCAAGGGTCAGTCTAGGTCATTCATTTTTTGGACCCCATTGGTCCACCAATCTCAGTCTCCATACTCTTATTTTGATTTCATTGATTTATTTGTACATCCAGTCATAACAACGTTGATTGGAAGCCCCCCTCCTAGAATCAGTCCAGAAATAAAGAGATTCCTCCAACTTTCCAAGCAGACCAAAGTGGGTGATTGGTACTTGTATTAGAACCACACCGAAATTAGAATATATGGTTGCATGCTTGTACCATACAAGTTTCCAGGACACCTCCCAATGAGGTTGTTTGCATCAAAATAATATAGACAAATCATCAATGCAGATGAAGTAAACTTCTTCAATGCCAAGAAGAAGGCCAATTTTAAAATCAAAGACCAACTAGGCCCCTTCATATGCAACTCTAGAGAGGCATGGAAAGAGGCAGACCTAAATCTGTAGAGAATGAAGTTCCAAAGGAGTTTTGTTTGGAGATATGACCCTTTGGAATTCATCACAAAGAAGAGACAAAAGGTTAAGCTAGGACCTTTCATTCACCATCCCGTACCTGAAATAGAAGCCTATGCCATCCAAACGGAATGGGTGGAAGGTACCCTAGTGGACCAAGACAACACTAGGATAGACATAGAGAATGCTCTCATTGATCTAGAAAGACAACTTGATGAGGGTTCTTTCCTGTAGGTATCAGAGCAACCAGACCAACCACGGAGAACCATGAGTACCCCTCCAGTTATGCAGACTCCTCAAAATGAGGATAAGAACCTAAAGAGAAGTAGGGAGGAGGCCACTACATCAGAAAGAGAAACCTCATACGCTCAGCCAAAAACAAGCCGAGAAAAAAGGCAGAAAATGAATCATGTCTTTGAACATGAGGATATAGAGGGCTCAGCTAAGGTCACAAACACAAAAGGAAATAGAAGCAAGACTACCACTCCATATGAAGGCATGCAAGATCCTTCCACATCTGAAACTCAGATGTTAGAAAGGAAACTTATTGTGGAAGTCTCTTCATTCAGCAGACCTGATGACAGGGACCAGGACATCAACGAAATATACAAAGAAATCAAAGCAAAAAATGACAGTCTGAAGGCCAAAACTTATGCTCAATATCTAAAGCTGACTCCTACCAATCAAACAAGGCTAATGTCAGCCTTTGACATTAAAGAGCGGAAGTTGCAATTGTCATTCATCAAACTTAGAGATCAACAGCCAAAGACAACCTCTGATTTCAAAATGGTAGACTTCGAACTGTTGGCAAGGGATATTCATCCCATAGACCAGATTGAACTGCACAAATAGGCTAGAGAAATGATATACTCCACCCTGACAGGTAAAGCCATAAATTCTCACCAATTACAAAAATCTCTAAAAAACATTTCAACACAATTTCAGTTAGAGAAGGCCTCCTCACAGGCCAAAGATACCAACATCAAGTCCTTAGAGGACTTAGTGATTGAATTGGGACATAATCCTAAGGATATAAAAGCCATAGAACAACTTATTAAAAAAAAGAATGATGATATAGCTGCATTGAAGAAAAAACTAAAAATACCACAGCTGCAACATCCACAAATGTTGGAAGTCCTCGAAGCCCAGCAGGGGCATGAAGAACTCATGGACTTAGACTTAAATCTAAATGATCAACTAAAAGAGACAGAAAAGGAATTGGATGCTTTAATCCAATTAAAACAAGGATATGTGGCCACTTTTTCAAAAAATGTAATCCCTATAGTCTCCATAGTAGTGCCATCCACACTAGCAACATCTTTGGCACCTACAACTCCACTTGCAACAACCTTTCCAACAACAACATAACCTACATCAGCAGCAGTTGCATCAGGAGAGAAAACAACAGAACTAGTCAAATCCATTAAAGAAACGTCTATACAGGCTACTAAGATGAACAGGTTAAGGGAAAAGGTTGCTAGTTTGGAAACTGATTGCAAAGTTGCCCAACTTAAACAAAAGGAAGAAGAAAAAAAGGCGCAAAGGATGAGTGAAAGGATTAAAATCCTAGAGAAAGACTTGACACTGGAGAAACCTCTAGGGAAAACCAAGGAAATTTTGTGGGCCAATATCATTGACTCCGTCAAGGATATTTGGCCTTCAATTCAATTTATTTTTGAACAAACAGAGTTAGTAAAGATAGCTACAGAATCTATCCAGAAGGTGAAGGAGGAGTTGGGAGATAAGCTAGAGGATGCTAATAGACTCATCCACTTCCTCAACAACAAGAATAGATATGAGCTCCATGAGATAAATACAGAATATAGGACTGTGACCATTTTAGAAATAAGGAAGGTCCTCTCCAAAAGGAACCTTATGCTTAACTTAGAAGAGAAGTGTCACAATATGCAGGTAGCCATTGATAGCTTCATAGCTAAATTCCAGATTTTGAGGGAGAAAGGTCTGCCCAGTCCTATGGTTATCAGTGACAAGCTCATGACATAGTTAGAGTACGATACGAGACTCAAACAATTGGTAAAGGAGCAAGCCATTTATTCATCCATAAAAGCATTGCTAACACGCAAAGTTTTGTATAATACATTTGAAAACTTGTTTTTCCTGGAGCATGAGATCAAACATTTATTCCTCACCAAGCCCAATTTTTCCAAGTATACTGAAGATGACAAAATCTATATAAGAATGATGAATGTAAAGTTACCTTATGCAGAATGGTGGGAGACAATGACTAATTTATTGTGATAAATTTATTGTACAATAAAAATAGAAAAACTAGGTAAAATAGGTAAAAACGACACATCAGGGTCAAAGAGTATCAGATGAAAGGTAAAAGTTAAAGAAGACTCCAACGTGAAACACTACAACAAGAAGCTAGAATAAAGGGCTATGCTTCAATAATAAAGGCCAGCACAACCATAATAAAAGGGACAACATGAAACAATTCATTAGCTGTCTCTATCTTCTTGCAAGAAGATTATTGTATTTCCTAGATTAAGTCTCAAGTTGTTTTGAGATATTTTGTAATAATTTTTGTATAAATACTTCACAATTCGAAGTATGTAGTTTGGATTCTAAAACATTTCTATAGACTTCTTGTTCTTAAGTTTGAAATTCTATTGTATCAATGACTGGATCAGCTAGCTGGATCAAGGAATAAAGATTAGATATTCCATTGGATTCTTGTGCAAAGCAAAGTTCAAATAAGTATTCACTCATGTTTAATGTTATTTTTCTTTAAGTTTTCCACAGTATTGTATCTCTAAAAATCTAAATGCTTTAACATGGAATGATATCTCAGAAATTGCTTCGCTGCACTTTGTTTTGACTGTTATGCATACTGAATGTTTTCTTCACTAATCTAAGTTAAATAATTCTTGATTTCTCCTTAGTTTAGGTAGTTCCTTGTGGTCTATAGTAAAGGATTATTAATTGCCATTTGTTCTTGATTATCCTCTATTCTTCATTTTAACCCTAGTCTGAGAATTCTTAAGTGCTCTCTCACCCTCATTAGGATATTTTCACCCATTCGACCTAAATATTTGCACTTTACTTTGCTAGCCTACCTTGTGAACATTCCCTTTAATGAACGGATCCAGCAGAATGCTAGCTTTCCATGTGAACATTCCCTTTAATGAACTGATCCAGTTCTGCTATCCATTTGTTGACTCCATAGCTCAATGGCTTAAGGACCTTGCTCTATCGATCTGTTCTAAGAATTCCACCACCCAACCTTCAATTCAAGCCCAAAACCTCAATGAATATTAAAAGCTAGCCTAAAATCCAAGTAAAACAAAGCTAAATTATATAGAGAGAGCCCTCTCTGAGTCATAGGTTGGCTAGAGCCTATATTTAAAAGATTGGTTTGTGGTTACCTCAATCTCTTCCTTCTTCTGATAACTTCTACGGAAAATTCTGAGTGATAACACAAGGGAACTACAATTATGATTTAATTTAGGGTTTATGGATGCTTCGAAATGTATATATATGTATTGTAACAATGAAAGGAAGATAATGAAAAATCAATTTGGTAGTCCTGGTTTTGGGATCCAGGGGAAAATCTTTGTGTATATCTGTTTTATGTTTTATGCTCTCGCCATTGTTTATTTTTTTGTTTTTTAGAACTCATATGCAGGTAATTTTTTTATGGGGTTAAAACATACATTAGGTATGAGACTTGTTTTGGCTTCAAGGGGACACCTTTGCTACTAAAGGGTTTTGTTCGTGCTTATGGTAAACCATGTTCAGTGGGAGATCTGCGGGATCGATTCTTGTGGTGAAAGAAGATGGCGAGCATGTTGGGTTGTGTTATATTCTTTCCACGTAGTTAATAGGGGGTTTAAGGGGCACCCGTAACCCCACTTTATGGGGTCCGAGGCAGCGCCCTGGAAAACTTTGGTTTTGGACCCTATGTTAGGTTGGGTGGACCCACCTATGGTTTTGTGCATGATTTTCGCACATGTTTTTTGGACGCAATGGTTTTTGGTCCATGATATTGGATGCGATGGTTTTCGGTCCATGGTATTGGATGCTTTGGCATGTATAAATATGTATTATAGCATTGAAAGGAACATAATGAAAAATCAAGCTGGTAGTCCCGGTTTTGGGATCCAGGGGAAAATCTTTGTGTATATGTGTTTTATGTGTTATGATCTCGCATTGTTCATTTTCTGTGTTTTAGAATTTGTATGCAGGTAATTTTTGTACGGGGTTAAAACCTATATTTGGTATCAGAGAGTTTTGGCTTCAAGGGGACGCCTTTGTTGCTGAGGGGTTTTCGCTCGGGCCTGTCGTAGACCCTGTTAATTGGGAGATCTGAAAGATCGATTCTAGTGGTGAAAGAAAATGGTGAGCAGTGGAAAGATAGAGATCAAGAAATTTAATGGTCAAAGTTTTGAGTTGTGGAGAATCAAGATGGAGGATCTGTTGGTGGATAAAGATCAGTGGATCATAGTAGATCCGGGTACTAAATCAACGGGAGTGTTTGATGAAGAATGGAAGACGCTGTATCGGAAGGCAAAGAGCAAAATACGATTGTGTGTCTCAAATTTAGTATTGCTGAATGTAGTAGGGGAAGCAACGGCAAAGGCTTTGTGGGACAAGTTAGGGACTTTGTACCAATCTAAGTCTCTGGTGAATAAACTGTTATTGAAGAAAAAAATGTATAACCTGAGGATGAAAGATGGAGACTCGGTGACAGAGCATCTGAATCCATTTAATACTGTGGTAAGTCAGTTAGCATCTATTGATATTAAAATTTTAGATGAAGATAAGTGCATCAGTTTGTTGTGTTCTCTACCAGATTCGTGGGATAGTCTAGTTATTGCAATAGGTAGCAGTGCAACTGCCTTGGATTTTGATGAAATAGTCTCATCCTTGTTAACGGATGAGATGAGACGGAAAAATATAGAGAGCCAAAATGGTGATGCCTTGTCTATACGAGGATTGTCCTAGAATAGAAACAAAAATAAGTCATCGAGTGGGAGATCTAAATCTAGAGGGAGATCTAAATCTCCAGGAAAACCTGTAAAGGTGGTGTGGTAGAAATGCAAAAAGGAAGGGCACTACAAAAGGTACTGTAAATCTAAAGCTCCTGATAAAGGAAAGGGATCTGATGATGATCCTTCTGCAAAGGCGAAAACCACTTCAGATGAAGGTGGGGATGTGTACTTGGCTTCTTCAAGTACACATGTAGATCACGAGGCATGGTTGATTGACTCAGGTGCATCCTTTCACTTCACTCCCAATAGAGAGTGGTTCTATGAGTATGGTAAATACAATGGTGGTGATGTCTTCTTAGGGGATGATAGGAAGGCTAGAATCATTGGTCGTGGAAAAGTAAAGTTGAAGTTGCAAGGTGGAAGGGTCAGAATGCTTCCAGGTGTTCTACATATTCCTGCATTAGCCAGAAATCTGATTTATGTTAGCAAGTTGGATGATGCGGGTGTAAAAACAATGTTTGAGAAGGATACCTGTAAGATGGTTCGGGAAGCACTAGTATTGATGCGGGGAGTTCGGATTGGAACTCTGTACAAGCTGCAAGGTAGCACTCTTATTGATGGGTGCAATAGTTCTCTGGTTCCTGAAAGTGGAGTAGAAAATCTAGTAGTCTATGGAGAGAAGACCATGCTGTGGCATCAAAGGATTGGACATATTGGAGAGAAGGGCCTTTGAATACTTCATGGTAAAGGTATGGTAGAAGGTATGAGTAATAGCTCTCTAGATTTTGATTTTTGTGAAAATTGGGTATATGGAAAGTAGAATCGAGTGAATTTCCCCTCTGGTAGTAAGAAGGCGAAACAAATATTAGATCTTGTGCATAGTGATGTGTTTGGACCTGTGAAGGTTCCATCACTAGCTATGTCTATGTACTATGTATCATTTATAGATGACTTCTTGAGGAATACATGGATATATTTCCTTAAGAAGAAATCTGAAGTCTTTGACAGATTCAAAGAATTTAAGGCTCTCGTGGAAAATCAAACAGAGAAGAAGATAAAGGTGCTGAGGACAGATAATTGTGGAGAGTTTTACAGCAAGGAATTTGAAGAATTTTATAAGAAGTGTGGTATATCATGGTAGAAAACTACTCCATATACACCTCAGCAAAATGGAGTTGTAGAAAGAATGAACAAGACATTGATGGAAAGGGCAAGAAGCATGCTTAGTGGTGTTGGGTTAGGACAAGAATTAAGGGCAGAGGTGGTGGATACTACATGTTACCTGGTTAACAGGTCACCTTCATCAGTGTTGGAGGATAAGACTCCACAAGAGGTATTGGATTGGTAAGAAACCCTCTCTTTCACATCTGAGGGTATTTGGATGTGATGCATATGTACATGTTCCAAAGGAGAAATGAACCAAGTTGGATAGTAAATTTGAAAAGTGCATCTTTATTGGGTATAAGGATGGTTTAAAGGGTTATAAGCTTTGGAAACCAGTCACACAGAAGGTTGCGTATAGTCAAGATGTGGTGTTTAGAGAGGTGAAAGATGTTATTAAACATGAAGTCCAATGAAAGGAACCCGAGAAGATAGAGTTTGACCTAAAGGAGGAAGAATCAGACTCTATAGTAGAGGAGGAATCAGAAGATGAAGAGCCAAAAACTCCAGCTGTGAGAAGATCAGTTCGAGAAAGAAGGAAGCCTGAAAGGTATAGTCCATCTACTTTCTGTTTAAATTTTGCTTTATCTATTACTGATGATGATCCCAAAACTGTGAAGGAAGTAGTAGATTCAGACAATGGAAAACTCTGGAAAGAGGCAATGGTTGATGAAATGACATCTTTGCACAAAAATGAGGCTTGGGATCTGGTGGAGTTGCCGGTTGGAAGGAATACCATTGGCAGCAAATGGTTGTTCAAAAAGAAGACAAATGCAGAAGGAAAAGTGGAGAAATGCAAAGCTTGGTTGGTAGCAAAGGTTACTCCCAGGTGTCGGGAGTTGATTTTGGTGATATTTTTTCTCTTGTTGCCAAGGTAAATTCTATTAGATTACTTTTATTTGTTACTGCTGCTTTTGATTTTGACGTAGAACAGATGGATGTGAAGACATCATTTCTTCATGGGGATCTGGAGAGGAAATCTACATGAAGTAACTTGAAGGCTTTGCAACGAAGGGTAAAAAAAAACTGGTATGCAAGTTAAAGAAGTCTCTGCATGGGTTAAAACAGTTAACAAGGATGTGGTATCAGAAATTTGATACATTTATATGGGGACTTGGCTTCACCAGAAGCAAAGCAAATCACTTTGTGTATTTTAAATTAAATGGTGATCATGTTATTTATCTGGTCTTGTATGTGGATGATATGTTGCTGGTTGGAAATGACAAAGAAATCATCCATGATTTGAAGACCCAATTGTCCTCCAAATTTGAAATGAAATATCTTGGTGCTGCAAACTATATTTTGGGCATGGACATTAAAAGAGATTGGGCAAAGAGGAAGCTATTGTTAAACTATAGGAAGTATGTCAAGACAATACTGCAGAGGTTTAATATGTAGGATAGTAAACCGGTGAAGGTTCCTATTCCTGTAGGTGTGAGGTTATTTGTTGAACAATGTCCCAAGACACAAGAAGAGGAAGAGGACATGTTCCATGTTCCATATGCAAGTGCATTCGATAGCCTGATGTATACAATGGTATGTACTAGACTAGACATTGCACATGCAGTGGGAGTATTGAGCAGGTTTATGTCAAAACCAGGAAAGGAGCATTGCATTGCAGTGAAGCGGGTTTTCAGGAATTTTTGTGGCACTAGTGATTATGGTTTGTGCTACCAAGGAAGATCAGGATTGGACAGAATGTTGGATATTCATGGCTTTGTTGATGCAAACTAGGCTGGAGATTTGGATCATAGAAGATCTACAAGTGGGTATGTGTTTAACCTATTTGGAGGTGCAGTTAGTTAGAAGAGTAAGAAACAAATTGTAGTGTCACTATTAACTACAAAGGTAGAATACATGGCAGCTGCTTATGTAAGCAAGGAAGTAGTTTGGTTGTAGAGATTGTGTTCAAGTATGGGGTTAGTACAGGGAGCTATAAGGATAGACCATGACAGCCAAAGTGCAATTTTCTTGGCAAAGAACCCCACATATCATTCAAAGACAAAGCCCATTGATGTTTAGTATCACTTTGCAAGGGATTTGATAGAAGACAAAAAGGTGTTGCTGGTAAAGGTGGACACTTTGAAGAATATTGCAGATGCATTGACAAAATTTGTGAGCTCTGAGAAGTTCTCTTGGTGTAGAGAGACAATGGGCATTTCAGGGCTAGAAAAATGACTAAGCTCTCTTGTGGCCCCCTGCGGAAAGAAAACAACAAGTGGGAGAATTTTGGGTTGTGTTATATTCTTTCCACATAGTTAACAGGGGGTTTGAGGGGCTCCTGTAACCCCACTTTATGGGGTTTGAGGCAGCCCCTTGGAAAATTTTGGTTTTGGACCCTATGTTAGGTTGCGCAAACCCACCTATGGTCTTGTGCATGATTTTCACACATTTTTCTTGGATGCGATGGTTTTTGGTCCATGGTATTGGATGCTTCAGCATATATAAATATGTATTATAACATTGAAAGGAACATAATGAAAAATCAAGCAAGTAGTCCCAGTTTTGGGATCCAGGGGAAAATCTCTCTGTATATGTGTTTTATGTGTTATGATCTCGCATTTTTTATTTTATGTGTTTTAGAATTCGTATGTAGGTAATTTCTGTACGGGGTTAAAACCTACATAGTGGAAAGATAGAGATCGAGAAATTTATTGGTTAGAGTTTTGAGTTGTGGAAACTCAAGATGGAGAATCTACTGGTGGATAAAGATCAAAGAATCATGGTAGATCTGGGTACTAAACCAACGACAATGTCATCTGAAGATTGGGTGAAGTTGGAATGAAAGGTAAAGAGCACAATATGGTTGTCTATCTCATATTTAGTATTTTTGAATGTATCAGGGGAAGCTTCAGCAAAGGCCTTGTGGGACAAGTTAGGGACTTTGTACCAATCTAAGTCTCCAGTGAATAAATTATTCCTATAGCAAAAGATGTATAACCTGAGGATGAAGGATGGAGACCTGGTGATAGAGAATTTGAATTCCTTTAATACTATGGTAAGCCAGTTGTTATTTGTTGATATAAAAATTTCAGATGAAGATAGTCGCATCAATTTATTGTGTTCTCTACCAGATTTGTGGGGTAGTCTGGTTGTTGCAATAAGTAGCAATGTGACTGCCTTGCAATTTAATGAAATAGTCTCATCCTTGCTGTTAGAGTAGATGAGATGAAAAAATACAGAGGACCAGAATTATGATGCCTTTTCTATACAAGGACAGTCCCAAAACAGAAACAAAAATAAATCCTTGAGTGGAAGATCTAAATCTAGAGGAGGATCTAAATCTCCTGGAAAACTTGAAAAGATGTGATGGAAATGCGGAAAGGAAGGGCACTTGAAAAAGGAATTTAGATCTAAAGCTCCTGAGAAAGGAAAGAGATCTGATGATTCTCCCTCTGCATAGGCGAAAACCACCTCAGATGAAGGTGGGGATGTGTACTTGACTTCTTCTTGAAGTACACATGTAGATCATGAGGCATGGTTGATTGACTCAGGTGCATCCTCTCACTTTAGTCCCCATAGGGAGTGGTTCTGTGATTATGATAAATATGATGGTGGTGATATCTTCTTAGGAGATGACAGGAAGGTTAGAATCATTTGTCGTGGAAAATTCAAGTTAAATTTGCAGTATTAGAACACTTTCGGGTGTTCTGCATATTCCTGCATTGGCCACAAGTCTGATTTTTGTAAGAAAGTTAGATGATGTAGGTGTAAAAATAGTGTTCGAGAAAAATACCTGCAATATTATATACGAAGCATTGATATTGATGCAGGGAGATTGGATTGGAACTCTGTAAAATCTCTAGGGTAGCACTGTTATTGATGGGTGCAACAGTTTTGTGGTCCCTGAAAGTGGAGTAGAAAATATAGTGGTCTCTGGAGAAACGACCATGTTATGGCATCAAAGGCATGGACATATTGGAGAGAAGGGTCTTTGAATACTTCGTGGTAATGGTATGGTAGAAGGCATGTCTAATTTCTCTCTAGATTTTAATTTCTGTGAAAATTGCGTATATGGGATGCAAAATCAGGTGAGTTTCCCTCTGGTGCTAAGAGGGTGAAAAAGACATTAGAGCTTGTGCATAGTGGTGTGTTTGGACTTGTGTTGGTTCCATAACTAGGTAATTTTGTGTACTATGTATCATTTATAGATGAATTCTGAAGGAATACATGGATATATTTCCTTGGGAAGAAATTTGAAATCTTTGATAGGTTTAAGGAATTTAAGGCTCTGGTGGAAAACCAGACAGGGAAGAAGATAAAGGTGTCGAGGACAGATAACGGTGGAGATTTTTTCAAGAAGGGATATCAAGATTTTTGTAAGAAGTGTGGTATAACACGATATAAAAATACTCCATACACACGTCAAAAAAATGGGGTTGCAGAAAGAATGAACAGGACATTGACGGAAAAGGCAAGAAACATGCTCAGTGGTGTCGGGTTGGGAAAAGAATTTTGGGGAGAGGTGGTCGAGATTGCATGTTACCTGGTCAATAGATCACCTTCATCTGCGTTGGATTATATGACTCCACAAGAGGTATGGACTAGTAAGGAACTCTCTCTTTAACATCTAAGGGTATTTGGATGTGATGCACATGTACATGCTCCAAAGGAGAAAAGAACCATGTTGGATAGTAAATCTAAAAGGTGCATCTTTATTGGGTATAAGGAGGGTTTAAAAAGTTATAAGATTTGGAACCCAGAAATAAGGAAGGTTGCATACAACCACAACGTGCTGTTTAGAGAGGTGAAAGATGTTATTAAACATGAATTCCTACCAAAGAACCTTAGAAGATATACTTTGAGCTAAAGGAGGAGGAATCAGACTCTACAACAGAAGAGGAATCAGAAGATGAAGAGCCACAAAATCCAACTATGAGAAGATTAGTTTGAGAAGGAAGGCAGCCATAAAGGTATAGTCTAGTTGCTTTCTGTTCAAATTTTGCTTTATCTATTATTGATTATGATCCCAGAACTGCCATGGAAGCAGTAGATTTAGAATATGGCAAACTCTGGAAAGACGCCATGGTTGATGAAATGACATCTTTGCACAAAAATGAGGCTTGGGATCTGGTGGAGTTCTCAGTTGGAAGGAAACCCATTGGAAGAAAATGGGTGTTTAAGAAGAAGATGAATGCAGAAGGCAAGGTGGAGAAATAAAAACTCGTTTGGTAGCAAAAGGTTATTCCCAAGTGTTGGGAATTGATTTTGGTGATATTTTTTCTCCTGTTACCAAGATAGCTTCTATTAGATTACTTTTATCTGTTGATGCTACTTTTGCTTTTGGTGTAGAACAGATGGATGTGAAGGCAACATTTATTCACGGGGATATAAAAGAAGAGATTTGCATTAAGTAACCTGAAGGCTTTGCGGTGAAGGGTAAGAAAGAACTAGTATACGGATTAAAAAAATATTTGTATGGGTTTAAAAAATCACCAAGGATGTGGTATCAGAGATTTGATACATATATACTGGGACTTGGCTTTACCAGAAGAAAAGCATATCATTGTGTGTATTTTAAATTAATTGGTGACCATGTTATCTATTTGGTCTTATATGTGGATGATATGTTGGTGATTGGAAATAACAAAGAAATTATCTAGGAATTGAAGGCCGTTATTGTCCTCCATATTCGACATGAAAGGTCTTGGTGCTGCAAATTATATTTTTAGCATGGAAATTAAATGAGATCAGGAAAAGAGGATGGTCTAGTTAAACCACAGGAAGTATGTAACGACAAGATTGCAAAGGTTTAATATGCAGGATAGTAAACCGGTGAAGGTTCTTATTCTTGTAGGTGTAAATTTATCTGCTGAACAATGTCCCAAGACACAAGAAGAGGAAGAGTATATGTCCCATGTTCCATATGCAAGTGCATTCGATAGCCTAATGTATGCAATGGTATCTACTAGACTAGGAGCTGGACATGCAATGGGAGTATTGAGTAGGTTTATGTCAAAACCAGGAAAGGAGCATTGGACAATAGTAAAGCGGGTCTTTAGGTATTTGCGTTGCATTAGTGATTATGGTATGTGCTACCAAGGAAGACCAGGATTGGATAGAGTTTTGGACCTCCGTGGATTTGTTGATGCAGATTGGGCTGGAGATCTAGATTGAAGAAGATCTACAAGTGGGTGTGTATTTAACCTATTTGGAGGTGTAGTTAGTTGGATGAGAAAGATACAATTTGTAGTGGCACTTTCAACTAGAGAGGAAGAATACATGGAAACCACTCATGCAAGCAAGGAAGTAGTTTGGTTACAGAGATTGTGTTCAAGTATGGGGCTGGTACAAAGAGCTATAAGGATAGACTGGGATAGACAAAGTGCAATTTTCTTGGCAAAGAACCCTACTTATCATTCAAAGAGAAAGCACATTGACGTTCAGTATCACTTTGTGAGTTATATGGTTGAGTACAAAAAGGTGTTGGTTGTAAAGGTGGACACTTTAAATAATGCTGCAGATGCATTGACAAATTCCGTGAGAAATAACAAGTTTTTCGGTGTAGAGAAACAATGGGTGTTGCAAGGATAGAACAATGTCTAAGCTATCTTGTGGACCTCTGTGGAAAGAAAAAAACAAGTGTTAGAATGTTGGGTGTATGTTATATTCTTTCCACAACTAGCCCCACGTAAGGGGG
>APFE031167949.1:65975-79118 GCA_000404065.3 Pinus taeda | reverse complement strand
TAGCCCCCCCTGTTGGGGTGTTTGAGTGGGACGGTAGCCGCCCTCTACGGGGTGAGGGGTAGTGCCACTGGGATATTTTTTTTCGACCCTATATTAGGTGGGCAGACCTACCTATGGCTTTGTATGTGGTTTTTGCACATGGTTTTCGGCATGATGATTTTCTGCCCATGGTATTTGTAGATCTGATCAAGGGAACTACAATTATGTTCTAATCCATAGTTAATGGATTGGGGTTTATGGATGCTTCAACATGTACATATATGTATTATAACATTGAAAGGAAGATAATGAAAAATAAAATTCGTAGTCCTAGTCTTGGGATCCAGGGGAAAATCTCTGTGTATATTTGTTTTATGTTTTATGCTCTCACCATTGTTTATTTTCTATTTTTTTAGAATTCGTATGCAGGTAATTTATGTATAGGGTTAAAACCTACACCCATCCAATATTTAACAACAATTATTATCTACTAACTTTTTCCCATAGCTTGGTGTAGTTGATCCCTTACAATATTAACTTCTTAAACTATGTAGCACCTTACCCATTACTTATTGTTGTTGTTGACTCCCTTAGGCTTTAAAATTGTGCAATTAATGATGCAATTCAATACCATAATTACGTAGTACACACAAAATCAAGCAACTTAATAGGTTGGAATTCTAGGATTTCCATTAGTCCAATTTTGTTTGCTTCCCAAAATTGAAGCCATGTGTCTTATAGATTCAATTTCATCTTGGGATTTATGGTGATCATGCCTCTTAATATCATGATTCTTGTCCATTTTTACGAGATATAACCATAATTTTTTATGGGTAGCTTGCAATTATTCATGCCCAATCTCTTTTTATTAAGGTGTTATTTTACCTCATTCAAAGTGATACTCATAACACATAGTAGGTTAGAAGTGGACCATTGTTAAACCTTAGAATAATAAGTAGCCTATCCCATCAATGGTCACTAATTGAATGGTTTCCCATTGGAAAGAAAATGATATGATTGAGATGACATTTGAATTTATACCTCTATATGTTTGTTTGCTAATTGAAACGCCCTTATGACACACTTTTGGGTAGCTTCATCTAAGGATGAGACGAGATCAATATGTTGCTAATTTCACCACAAAATAGATCGATAGTGAATATGGTCTTGCAAAATTTGTTTTAGTTGCACCATGATGGAAAAGGTATTGATCCAAGAATGTGGAAGTGTGTTTCTAGAAGTGTCCTCTTGTAGCTCGTCATCATCAGTCTTCTCCATAGAAACATCCTCCAGTGTCCTAATAGCATCTCAACAACACCTCAACAAAACCATGCGAAAATCGAGCTTGTTCAACACCAATTCCACTTGAACCTAAAATGCATCCAACACTATCTATGAATTTTTCCACCATCCCTTTTATAACCTACTAGGTTTTCAATGCACTTGAATATATCAAACTATATCAAGTGCGTCGGTGTTTCTAACATGTAGAAAAATGGGTTGTTTGCAATCTTTAATTCTTGATAAGAAATCTAGGGATATTGAAAATAGTTGCTTGATGATGATTCACAATATCAGTAATTGAAGTTTAGGTATGGGTATACTAAAATGTGAGATAGACATCTATAGTTTAGTCTATAGTAGCCAACTCATTCTTATTTCAATAATTTTCAATTTCCCGACCTAATAGATGCTACAACTAAAACTAATTCTAACACAATTTGAGTAGGTTGACTAGAGAGGGATGATGGACATTGCATTAATGGAAATACATTTTTTTTTTCTTGGCATATTTTCCTTTAAGGAAATTGATAATATGGATCATGCATTCCATGAAATTATTCCATAAAAGGTAGCTAAAACAAGGTTAGGTTGCATTAGTATAGTTAGTAATGTTGGGGGATGCAAGGAATAGCTATATATATTAGAAAGCTCAAAATTAAAATCGTATATGATCTCAACATCTTGCCTCTTCTTTTTCCTCTCAACTATGTCACTACCTACTAATTCTATGTACCACAAGGGGGCTAAAAATAATTTGGAAACATATATGCAACATTGGTCATTTTATTTGAATTGTTATTCCTAACCATTACTTGCACTATAGTTTTGGAGAAATGTGCAAGAGAATGTGTGTAATGTGTCTACGCTGATTATGTTATGTGTGTAATTTTTTGTACTATGCACACAAAAATTGTGCATCATGTTAGCACCTAAATCTGCCTCAGGCTGAAGGAAGGAAAAATTCAGGGTAACAACAAACCACGCTTAGTCTGGTAGCTAGCCCTACTAGAACAAGAGAGGGCTCTCTCCGAGTCACACTCAGTGAATAGATGAACGAAAAGGACTGAGATGACTTTCAAAAGAACTATTTATCTTAGGCTAGTAAGTGAAAATGAATATAAGGAGTGATTTTTATGAATGACTGTGTTTCTGGGATGTTATGGGACCACTGGACCTCAATGAACAAAGAACTTAGCATAAAGGCATAGATTATTTTGTGAGGCAAGGTAGGCAGAAAGCATAGCAATTTTAGTTTTAAGATATGGCGGAATGGAGAGATTGATTAAGAAGGTGAAAAGGGTATGGAAAACATGAATCCTTTTCAACAGAAGAATGAACACTGTACATGAAATTTTCCCATAGGTAGAGCAATAAAATTGAATTCTACCTAATCTCACTCGAAACATTTCACGAGAAATGAATACGAAATGAACTATGAAACATAACAAGAAATGGAGAGATTCATTAAGAAGGTGAAAAGGGGATGGAAAACATGAATCCTTTTCAACAGAAGAATGAACACTGTATATGAAATTTTCCCACAGGTAGAGCAATAAAATTGAATTCTACCTAATCTCACTCAAAAAATTTCACCAGAAATGAATACGAAATGAACTATGAAACATAACAAGAAATGGAGAGATTGATTAAGAAGGTGAAAAGGGCATGGACAATATGAATTCTTTTCAACAGAAGAATGAACATTGTACATGAAATTTTCCCATAGGTAGAGCAATAAAATTGAATTCTACCTAATCTCACTCGAATAATTTCACCAGAAATGAATACGAAATGAACTATGAAACATAACAAGATACATATGAAACATAAGAGACACACTTGCTACACTCACAACCACATGAATCTCATGAAATAGAGCCTCTGCCTTTCATTAATTCTTTGTAAAAATATACAGTGTAGAAACAAAGTTCCTTTCCCACAGTCCCTCGGAAGTTACAAGCCAACCAACCAAATTGCTTTGCAAATGGTTTGCATACAATATATAGAATGTGCCATGAAGAGATAGAACACCTAAGGGTTGGGGAGTTACTCGAATCATTACCAAATGAAAGTGGATTGCCAAACATCAGCTACAGGTGTAGCACCACAAACATGACAAATGGCTTGGGTGACCCTTTGCCTTCCTTTGCCACTTGGATAAATGCCCATCTAGAGTGAAAATACTTTTAAAACCGCCGTGCTCCTCCTCCTGTGCATCATGCTATTTCTAGGTGACTTTTGGAGGCCTTCACGGTGTCCAAATTTAGCGTAGAATAGCTCTTTGGAAAGGTATTTGAGTCTAATTTCCAACCCAACCAGAATTTTTTAATTTGGAGTTCATGTTCCCTATCAAAAATTAAATCTCCCAAGACTGGTCGAAATGTGAAAAATGAGGCTGCCTAATGGCAGAGTGGTGTTATAGTCAACTTTTGAATGCCTTTCTCAACATCAAATTGAGCTCATGATAGATCATTGGAAAGTTACTTGTCTCTAGTTATCATTTGGATCATCAAGTAAGTCATTTGGCCAACCAAGCTAGGCGAAAACTTGGTTTTCCTGAGGTCGCTCCAGAGGTGCATCAATTCTCCCGAGGCAATTGTATTTTTGACATTTCTTTAAAACCATGACACTCATGTAAAAAGTGAAGGAGTTTTTTCTTCCATGGTCTATTTTGGACAAACAAATCTCTCAGTGTTTCCAAATTCATCTTTCCTTGCTCAGAAACATCATTTGAGTGAAGCCTACCCCGATGTGGGGAACAAGAGATTTGTCGAAATGAAGCGAAATGAAGGGGATAGGGAGCTTCTAAATTCTTAAGGAAATTTTGGGAAGTATGGAAGGAAGTAAGGAATTAGGGGAAAGTGGAATCTCAGAAATTGAGTGAGGGGAAGGGGTCCAAAAAGGCAAAACACAGGCCCAACCATAGAAAATTGTCAAGTTGTAGCAAGAAACTAGGGTTTGTGCGAAAATGAGGAATTTGGGGGATCTCAGTGATGGGAAATGAGTCAGATAAGGTACACTATGATAGGGAATGTGTATGAACATCAGGATACAATTTTTTCCGATAATTTGACCATCCAAGAGAAATTAGCTTCAAAACCCTAGGAGAGGGAAATGAACCTTGCCTAGGCGCAACTGAAGCATGAACAAGGTGTGAAATGACCCAATGGAACTTGACATGATGATGAAAACCCTTTGAATGATGGTGCACTCAGCTAAATGGCGACATGGAACGACGTTTGGACAACTTTGGAAGGAGTACAAGCAAACCCTAGACCTAATGCCTAGTGACCAAATTTTGCTTGAAGACTCACTGAAATGACAAAATTTGACCTTGACACCTTAAAATCACTTGTGTAAGAGCATGTTTGATCACTGGTGGAAGGCTGCAAATACTGACACTAACACATCACACCCCAACTATTTTTTGATGAACCATGCATTGCATTTTACACCCATATTACATTAAGTAATCCCTCAACCATAATGAATTAATAGATATTGGTTATTATTTTGTAATCAACATTCGATTGTTAGTGGGTTTGTTATATTTTTTACTGTTTTCAAAATTTTACTAATACAAAAAAATGTATGATGAAAGATTTAGGTTCCCTTTTACATATATAGAATTCAAGAAATGTGGTCTGTGAGAAAATTCCCATAGTTGAAAACATGAATTTGGTTACTTGATTCAAGAGAATGAAATATTAGATTATTCTTCTTTCCTAAATGCTCCACATTAAATGAATGCTTTCTATGGATTTTTAATGGATGCTTTATGGGAATGGTTAATGTGAATGTGTAGATTCTTCAATATTTACATGAATTCATGGAGTGCATAATTTTCTTTGCTTTTTTCTTTTATAATTGTCTAAGGTGAGGCCTTATTCATTTAATGAATATTGAATATGTTATTACTCGTGGGGTATTTTTTGGTCAAACATTTTGAAACTCAATTCTAAAAAACTACAATAACAATTGGTTCCTTTTCTAGGATTGAACAATTAGGTTCTTCATTAAAGAATGGGCACATGACATGGGAGCCATAACTTTTTTTTTAGAGAACTATATCTTAGAGAAAAACAAAGACTTTGGACAACAGGGAACCAAGAATTTATAGTTAAACCTATAAATATGGAAGCAAAGGTACATTTACTCTAATTTACATGGAATTTTCTATGTTTATTTTCCCTCTATATTGCATGAGTGGATGAAGGGAGAAACATAAATTAATATTGTCAAGTGAGCTCAAGAACTAGTGGTCTAGGACCATGAAGCCACCACTAGGTTGAAAACCCTAGACAAGATCAGTTGACTTATGATTTGAAATAATTGAAGAGGGATATGTTGTAGAATTTTCCATTCAATATTGTGAATAATTGGTCTCCTCCATAGAAATAGCCTCGAATGTTCTTGTATCATCTCACAAAAACCATGGGGCAACCAAGGTGTTTTAACACCAATTCCACTAAAACCTAAAATTCCTCCAACTCGCTGATGGGTCCAAATGTTCCACTAAGAATAGGGGAACTCCCTCGTGTAAAGTCCCAACCAAACGCAAAACTATTTGGAGTAGGAGTTTCATTCAGTATATTTTCCCAACTTCCATCTCTCTTGGCTTATGGTATGCATTGGAAAAAATCAACAAGTGACAAAATCAATATATCTTTTCATCAATGCAAGTAACAATAACCTTGTGAAATACTTACAAACAATGTGCATAAAACATTGCTACAAAGACACTAAGTGACATGAACCTTTACAAGAATAATATTAGTATTACACTAATCAATATACATGTTGAAAGAGAAATATTCATTCATTGATTGGAAAATAATTTATGACTAATACTATCATTAAAGAAAAAATGGCATACCATTCCGAATAAGTTGTGTGTTAGAGATAATAAAACAATTCATTTTCCTTAACATGTGAATGTAAAGCATTCCATCAACCATTATAGGAAGAGTCTCACAATGCTTTATGATATATGAGTGAAACAATTGCCTGGCTGAAAGAGCTTTTAAATATAAAGTAGAAGTGTCAAAATGCTCAATTACAAGAATAACTCGCTCAATCCAATAGTGAAGCATTAAACATATTACCTTCTTTCTCAAAATAATGACAATATTTCTACAATATGCTTACAATAAGGTGTGGTAATGGAGGTTGTTACACTTTTTAGAAAGTACATGGGCATGGTGGTGAGGAAAATAAACTCGATCGAGCCCTTTTAAGTGCTTGATCGAGCAATATTTTAGCCCTCAATCAAGATCCTCTCACTCTGTAACACATCGTTACTTAGGCACTCAATTGAGCTACAATGAAGGCTTGAGGCTAGGTGTTGTGTGCATTTTGAAAATTGTGTTGTGCTCGTTAAGAAGACCAGCCCCATGGAAGTTCACCCTTAGTCACATGATGAGTCATGTGATTAGGGGGGAGAGAATTGGGGGATTGTGCTAAGCCCCATTTGGAGCGTTAAGTATCCCACTCACATGTAGAATGTTAAGCACCATGATCATAATGCAAAGTGAAAACTGACAGTCCTAGATGAAGGAAGGGTCACATGGCACATATGACCCAATGCTATACTGCATGAGTGCTTACGTTATCAATGGTGGTGATAATTTTTCAAATGAGTTAATGGTGGTGATATTTTCACAGTTAGCTCAATATCTTTCACAAGGTAGAGCCCCAACATAGCATCGATGTGCTGGTGCCAAACATTGATAGTTGGATTACATTGGAAGAACCTCATGGTGGAATGGTGAGTGCAAAGCCCCCCCCCCCCCCCCCTTGGTGACATCACAAGGAGGTAGAGGGGTCCAAAATTTGTATCATAGTCATCGCATCCTTGTCTCCTCATAGTTGTTAGATCATTATAAAGATCCAAAAAACGACTCGATAATTTAGAAAATTGATTGATCAAGCCTATATTTAAAAACTGGTTGTGTTATAGGGTGCGAAATATTTAAAAAATGTCTCAATGAAGCCTAATTCTAGATCAAGCCATTTTTATTTGTTTATAACCCTCCCCGAGGTCTACGCAATTCATTTTGAATAGAATACAAACTTGACAGCTTGATCGAGGAGTAAAGGGGCTCAACGAAGGATTCAAGAGCTTAATCAACCACCCAAAACCTCGGCAAAGGAGCCAAAGCACAACCGAGGAGTGCAATGTCTAGATATCAAGGTAGGTTTTTTGTGAAACTTTATGATTTTTAATGTTTTTACTTTCAAATGAATAAATTAATTAATTTTAAATGGAAACCACCACAAAAAATACGAAAACCACCAATAAAACAATAGGAAACCACTAAGAAAACCATAGACAACCACCATATGACCAATCTTCGATGAAATATGTTTTGAATTTGATATATCTGTTTAGGATGAAAAAATAATTATTCATGAGCTGGATCATTTCTTTTTTAATGCATTATGAAATGTTACAAATTTATCAATGTTTTATGGATGAACAATATAGTGAGAATGGAAATATAGTATCAACCCAATTTGTAAGTAAAGAAACTTGAAATAAATTTGAAGTAATTATCATTCGATCTCTCATGGCCTTTAGAAACCAATTAATTAAATGATTAAGTATCTCATTATCAAAATATGGGCATATTTTGAACTATGAATATCTTTATCTTGAAAAAACACGTTGATAGCTATTCATTGTTTTTTGTCACAATGTTTGATAATTCCTATCAGATTCAACAAGGTAGAAAAATCCAAATTGATAACCTTTTCATTTCATATAGATATGATACCCTCAATGTTAGGGTTAAACTTTTTCAAGTAGCATATCCACATGCATCTGTAGGAGTTGAGGATATAGTTGACTCAAACTAGTCTAACAAATGTTTCTTGATTATGCTACAATACTTTTATCCATTTGAATTGTAAAAAACAATTCATGTAGATAATCCTTCTCCATATCTATATGCTCATAATAAAACTTGCATTTGGCCATTCCAAGTCACACAATTAGGGAAATACATTTATCTACAAAGGTGATAACATGGCTCGAAGTTTGGAATTTTATTTAGGACTTCGATGAACAAAATTCAAAAATTGCTTAGATGACTTGACATAGTCATAAAATATCACTTGGGAAGTTACAGAGAAAATAGATAATGCTTCATTTGCATTCAAGGTATGAATGATTTCATATATATAATAAGGATACATAAGATAAATGTGTTTGAAGTAATTCTAACCACTATGAAAACGTGTTACATTCATTTCAAATGAGCATTTGGTTTAAAATGATTTTCATAAATCTTTCAAAAAAAAATAATGTTTTAACACCTAAGAATCTCGAAAAAATAATATTAAGTTAATATTCATTTATCTCCTTTAAAAAATATATTCAAATGTAAGTTTAAAATCACATTCTCATAGGCTCCATCCTATTCATATTTGGCATGCTTTGTTTAATGATAAATTTCAATTATCTCTTATAATTGTATCCATCAATTCTGTGGGAACCATAGTGTTTACATGTACTTTGCATATAAATTGGTGTTAACATGAATGAACTTCATATGTCCTTAATTGAACTACTAAAAATGGTTACAAATTATGCTTTGAGGAATATTATGTATGTTGTACCATGCTTTCTTATAAATAAACTTCCCATCAAATCTTATGTTCATTACATTCCTACCAATGAGAAGTAAGTTGTGGCCATGATTCTCCAACATGATAACATTTAAATTGAGTAAATTGAAGAAAAAACCCATGACATCATTTTTGTTTATACTTTCCATGCCACTTATAACATATTTATTGACATTCCTATCCACGTGATGAAAAAAAACTTTGTTAAACATTTTTCCATTACTAAAATTTGAATATATTTTTTTATTTTAATATCTTATTATTTTCTATCCATAACTCATTTAACTTTTTTTTATGGTCTCAACATGCAATGAATGCCACTTGACTTTGGTTTGTTTTCATTATAAAAATTCTAATTCTATTTCTTTAAGGGGTTTGTTATTTCTATAATATCATATATCATCATTTACTTGCTTCACTCCCTATACATTTCCTTAACACTTAACATTTCACATTTATTATCCACCAATTTATTTATTGATGGTGTAACCAAAAATCGATAGGTCCACATTCCTAATCTTACATCTTTCACAATTTCTATGTATGTCTTCCTTGCAAATACTTAGAAAGTAGGCTAGGCATTATTTGCTTAAATATGGAATTTAATTTGAGATCAATAGGAGTTGTTTTTGGGTTGAGGTGATTAATTCTATTGTTGTAGTCACCCATGATAACTAGATTATGAATTGAATATTTCTTGTCCAAATTGTGTCCTTGTAGGAGGGCATACATAGCCACTTGGTTATTAGATATTGTACCCAAAATCTAGGAGTATGTTAGCTCCATTTTTCCTAGAAGGCCATGGAGCACCAACCCTCTCTACACTTCCTCCCCCTTGGAGAATAATAATAAAATTAGCCTAGCAAATTAGATTCATTTTTCAGTAATGTTATTTGCATTTCTTAGATTTTTTGATGATGGTAATATAATATAAATTTGATTTTTAATATCATAGGAAAGTTAGACCAAATTGATATATGGGACTTTGCTTGTGGGATAAGGAAACACTCTGGACACTATGATTTGACTATTAAAATCCAGATTCAGTTAGAGGTGAACTTTATTATCCTAAATCAATTAAAAAGAGATCAATAGCCAAGTTAGGAAAGATGATATGGGTTTGGTTTTATTTTATTTTTATTTTTTAATTTTAAAATCTTGTGTATATTTGATAATACAAAGTTATTAGTCTCAACCTACATGTTATAAGTAGAGATTTTAGTAATTGGTTTGTTGTAATTTTCCTTTATCCTACATATGTATTTGTTAATACTTTTTTGTAGCTTTTTATGAAAAAATTTGAGAAATGCATTATTGTAGTTAGTCAACAACATTTTGATTTTATTTATTCTTATATTTGAGCAAAATAACACTTTTATTTAAATATGGTGTATCAAACATAGGAATATTAAAATATATTTATGCTATATAAGGGGAGGTAAAGTAATGCAAGAATTTACATTAGTTAGAAATATTAATTTCAGTATCGTTAGTGCTTCTTTGCAATGACTTTCATGAAATAATTTTTCATCACTGTACATTGTCTTTTATTGTCATATTTTATTACATGGGGTATCTTGATAGCAATGGTTGGATTCATAAATATCCACCACGATGGGTTAGGTGGTGATTTTGATGGCAACATATGGATAATGAACTATGTGTTTTTGTAGCTATCTGCTTTCCTAATATGTATATGGTGGAGGTTATTTTTCTACATTTTCACTTGGAAATCTTATAGATTTTGTTTCTATCAAAGCTTATTTTTACGTAACCAAATCATGGTTTTGTTGCTGTATTGGAAATGCCCAAACTATTTTATTTTGTTTTTGAATCAATGCCCAAATTAGATATATGTACTTTGTTGTAAATGTTTTCATTGCTTATACATATTCATAAATAAGAAAAAAAATGCATGTTTGAATTCTGATTAAAAATTATATTCTAGAGATGTTATAGACTCATTTCTCGATTTATTATTTATTTCTCACTAGCAAGAACTCCTTCAACTCTAAATGTTTCTTGTAAAATATTGTCAACAATGTTGTAGAAATAACTTGATATGTAGTGTGTTGTAGAAACATTGTCCTCATGTGCTTGCCTAGTATGCCATATGTCAAAGTCAAATATTATTTGAACTTCTCTTATGGAGTATTTGACTAGCATTGAATTTTATTAGTTTTACAGATAGTTTTGTTTTCATTTTTTACATATATTTACATATTTATGCTCCATGTTATGCTCTTAACCTGCAAAGGATACCCAAATACAGAATATGCGAAGAAAAGATACCCAGAACACAGAATAGCAATGATTTTATTATTCAGAGAGTAATGTTCACTTGCCTCTTCGAGGGGGCAACCTCCAATAGAGCAGAGCTCGATTACAAAATAAGGACATGATGCTCCTCGCAGGGAGTCTCTATCCTTTATATATGACTCATACATGCAATACCACGGGCCAATACCGTGGTATTAATAATACCATCTATTTAATACTACGACCCATTTGCAACTAACTGTGGTTCCGCTATTAATTGCGGATTAACCACTTACAATTATTAATATGGGCTTTATTGACTCTTGACTATGACGTGGTCCCATTACATAGATAAGGGGGTTAGGGTGGGACCCTAACATTCCCACCCCCTTAAGACTAGCCTTGTCCTCAAGGCTGAAGCTGCGGAAACTGCTGCAGAATAGTGGCTGGCTCCCAAGTTGCATCTTCTGGAGAGGTGTCTTTCCATTTGAATAGGACTTCCTTAATCATGCGGCCGCGTAGTTGCTTGACTCGTGTGTCGAGGACCTGTTCCGGTTGAAGCCAGATGGATCCTTCTTCGTCCAATTCCGGTAGACTAGTCTGAATTTGGCAATTATTCCCAATCACTTTCTTGAGGCATGAAACATGAAAAACTGGATGGATTTTTGCAGTAGGTGGCAAAGCCAACTTGTAGGCCACTTCTCCAATGCGTTGAAGTACTTGATATGGTTCGTAGAATTTGGGAGAGAGTTTCTGACATCCTTTGTCTTTGAGTGATGTTTTCTTATATGGTTGGAGTCGTAAAAAGACCTGATCCCTTTCTTGAAATTGGCGCTCTGAGCGATGCTGGTCTACCTGTTGCTTCATGCGGTTCTGAGCTTGGTGAAGATTCTCTCGAAGATGGGCGAGCATAGTTGCGCGGTGTTGTAGGAGTTGATCTACTGCTTGGACTTTTGAGCAGCCCTTGAGATATGAAGTAGGTGAAGGCGGGAGTTGACCATATACTGCTTCATATTGAGTCATTTTTGTGGTGGCATGATAGTTGGTGTTATACCACCATTCTGCCAGAGGTAGCCACTGTACCCACAGGTGTTGCTTTTCTGAAGTGAAACACCTAAGGTAGGTTTCTAGACATTTGTTGACGGCTTCGGTTTGACCATCTGTTTGCAGATGATAGGAAGTACTGAGTTTTAGTTGAGTGCCTTGTATTCTGAAGATTTCCTGCCAAAAATTATTGGTGAAGATCAGGTCACGGTCGGACACAATAGAAGTGGGCATGCCATGCAATTTGAAGATCTGATCCATGAAAGTTTGAGCAACCAAGGTGGGTGTAAACTGGTGGGGTAGGGCGGAGAAATGAGCATACTTCGACAATCGGTCCACAACCACCATGATGACTGCCTTGTTCCCTGACTTTGGAAGACCTGTAATGAAATCCATAGAAACTTCGGTCCAAATGGATGCCGGAATGGGCAATGGTTGTAAGGTGCCTGGTGTGCTGACTGTTTCCCCTTTGTGGCGTTGACAGACCTCGCATTCGGTTACGAATGTAAGGATGTCCTTTTTCATTCCTGTCCAGAAAAATGATCTTCTGGTGCGAGCATACGTCTTCTGAAAGCCCGAATGTCCTGCAATGGGCGATGAGTGCATCTCCGCCAAAATGCGACTTTTGAAGGTGGATGTTGGTGATATTACGACTCTGTCCTTGTAGCGAAGAATATCATCCTGCCACGAGTAGCCCTTGGTGGAATTTGGATCGACCTGTAATTGAGAAATGAGTTGGGAGAGCTCGGTGTGTGAAAACCATTCCCTGCGAGCTTCTTCAATCCATTCTGGAATGGGGAGGGAAATAGCTAGCAGGGTACTTTCCTCCTCAAATTGGCGAGATAATGCATCTGCTACACTATTGTCTTTCCCTTTCTTGTAAATGATCTCATAATCATATCCCAGCATTTTGGCTAGCCATTTTTTTTGTTGTGGGGAGGATAGGCG
>APFE031167949.1:1558-57259 GCA_000404065.3 Pinus taeda | reverse complement strand
GAATATTTTTTAATGATGCTAGACTAAAATTATCTATCCATGGTATTGAAAAATAAAAGCTTATAACAAATCCATATGTAATCAACTAAAAACTCCATGGTATAAGATTTAAGCATTATGTAGAACTTACCATCAATTCATGAATATAAAATTTACAAGATACAAAATGTAAATTTTTTTACAAAATATTCATTTTGATTTCAGTTTCATGAACTAAGAAAATAACTACAAATCATAACATGATGCAAGTCACTTTAATACTTAAAATGAACTAAAATAGACTAATTATAATCAATTAAAATGATAATATAAATATAATTTAAATAAGAGAAATGAATTTAAATTGAAATAAATGAGTTATAAATATTTTTTAAAAAAAAATGTATATTTAAATTACATATTCAAAAATTCACTTTGAATATACCATTTCTCAAACAAAATATAAAAAATAAAATAAATACTGATATAACTAAACTTAAAATATAAATATAAAATTACACATATATAATAACAAATTAAAAATAGTATACATATGATACTCATTATAATATAATTATGGATGTAATATTATATTGTAACTAACATAATAAAATAATATTATGCGTCACTGATATGTTACATTATATATTAAAACTTGTATCATTCTTGTGCACTTCACATAACAACTAATATACCAATAATATATCATTTATTGCGTGTGCATAAAGATATAAACCTTCCATTATCATTTTTAATCCTCATCTCATACCTCTATACTAATGTAATTTATCTAGCCATTATCATTAATGAGGAATGTAGATTAACCTCCACTAGGTGACACCTCAAACTTAGTGTAACAAGGCATATGATTTTACCATTTTAATATTTTTCCTTAAAACACTCATTTCAGAATCCAAATGTGATATGTTGATTGTGAAAGAATAATGTTTTATTTTTAATATAATTGATCTTTTGACATGGTAAAAAATGGTCAAATAATTTATCATCTATTGAAATAAAAATAGAAAAAAAAATAACAAATTTTTTTATTCTTAGTGATTTTTGCCTTGTATTGAAACCATTGTGAAAATGATTAGACGATAATAGAATGATTATTTATGTTTCCATCTTTCCTTTCTTTTATGTTTATTAATTTCATCAATCCATACGACATATATGTTTGATTGAGTTAATGTACTTTGTATATTATAATGTGTGTATCTCTACTTAGCTACCTAGTGAAGCATTTAAGCAAGCATTAGAAGTTGTAGCTTGATTTGTTTTTTCCATCTTGTAATACGAGTGAGTTGAAATTCCACCATTGATTAGAGTATGTTAGATTCATAAAGCATGTGTTAAAAATATTTTATTAAATTTTTTATATGTTTAATCTACATATTCCAAACTTGCATGAATGTGCATATCTCAAAGTACATGTATGTTGATATATCTATAAGTGTATACTATATTTGAAATATCATTGCATAAATTAAAATTGCGATGGCAATGCCTAAATATTAGAATGGATAATTGAAAATTTTAATAACTCTTTCCATACTCACTAATGAAATGTGCTTCTCAAAAGTTAACCCCCCCGCCAATAAGGTTTAAGTCTATTTATGTCTAAGGTCAAAGTACATTTGCATGATTTTGAACAAAAATCAAGTATCATAACTTTTTCAATTAAAAATTAAAAATTGACAAACTTGAAAAAATTAGTTGATATTCAGTAATTTGTAATAAAATTTTATTTCAACCAAGAAGGGTATGGGTGCATGGTATCCTCCTCATATAACACCTATCTGCAACCTCACTTTACATAATTTATAACCAACCATTTAATTCAATGAATTATGAATACATATAAAATTTAATCTTTGATCATTAACAATTTCATCAAATATTCATGACAACACAAATAACGATTATGAGACTAAGATATTAGCATCCTTCACTAGGAAACAAATCCCTCCGTAAAAAAATATTCTTAGATGTATGTCAAACATGTGGAAACAACAACTAGTTGATGCATCATTTTCAAACTCAATATCTCTTGATTTTATTTGTCTATGAGTTTATTCCTAATAGCTAATGTCATAGCGCAACATTTCTCTATGAATTTTATTCACATTCAAAATTACAAAATTTTAAAATTATTCAATAGTCACATTTCTAAATTACAAAATTCATATGTTGATCTCTTGCAGGCTATATTACATTACACTTGATTGTTACAGACTCAGTTTTAGGGCTTTATATTTGCATCATTTACTCATATGGCCAATGGGTGATAGGAACGCAAGTCTCCATAATAAATTCATGGTCAAGTATTGTCATCTTAGATATCCTTGGTTCACATGCCTTCACTTTGATTTCTATGAGACTGATCCGATATGCTATGACTAAATGACTATATTGGCAGGATATATATTCAGGCATAAAATATCTATAAACAATGTGACCACCCTAGTCTTTTACCCTTTCAAAAAAAAGACCCATCACATCCATGTCAACAATTTGGTATGAGAATTGTCCATCTTCATATGGTCGTACAAACCTGCTTTTTAACTGTGTGCATCACATCAAATAGTAGGCCATGTTCTCTTCATTTCTTGAGGGGAAAGTGAAAACAAAGACATCACCTACAACCAAAATAAAAAAAATGTATGAGTTATACATTTGATATTTCAATTTATAGATGGAACCATTAATGATGGACTACACATACCTTCCTTTACAACATTAGAGACTTGGTCATGATCAAGTGAAATGACATCCTCTTCAACGTGCATCTCTTACCACGTTCAAATTGGTTGAGGTCCCTTTGGATTAAGAGGGTCATATTTCCATCCTTTCACATATCTATGTTTTTCACACTGGTCAAGTCTACATCCATTTTCACTAATGCAAAAATCACAAATAAATGTGAGTTTTCTTATCTCAATGGTAAATGTTTTCCCCATGTATTTACTCTAACTAAGTGTATTTGACTTTTGCTTTATACAGTATTATAATACCAAGGAATAGATATATTCACTTCACCAAGTTCAATATTCCAGAAGAACTAATGCACAGGCCTAATAGATCTGTGACCTTGATGTCCTAAATGGAATCTACACCAGTTAACCACCTATACTAATTATTTGATTCAATATAGATCATGCCTCATTTGGTACCTCTGAAGTCCTCATTTCACATAAGCATATGCACCATCATTCTCACCCTTTCCATGTCTTGTTTAAAAAATAATCCAAGTTATGTTGAATCTTTGTCTCCTTGTATAGCCAAATAACCAATAAAATACATGATGAATTTATCTACCTTGCACAACCATCTAACCAAATCCAATTCTTTTTTAATGGGATTTCATTCTTTTTGAATGATTCCTAAATCAGGCCAAAGAAATGTTTCACAAATAATGTGTCATGGTCACGATCATCACTGGTGTGGAAGTGATATTCGTTAATCACTTCACATGACTCATTTTTGGTGTTCCTACCATCAACATTCAATTCTACATGTCTATATAGAACATGTACGAATATCGACACTTGGTCCAAGTGATAGTACACACTATATATCTTTATTTGGGGGGAAAATGTGTAATTCTTAGCAAAGTCAACCACTAATAAGATTGTGCCTCACTAGAATACCTTGCGAGAATGCTTAAATTCAGAAGCTTTCCACCTACGCTTGTGCAATTGTTTGACATATTTATAGATTTGGTTCTCAAACATCCCCATGAATTATGACATAGGAATCTCATCCTCAATATAGTTGATCCTCCAAGGTGCCAACGTTGAAGAAGATGGTTGATCTACCACAACATACTCATATCACTTCTGACATCCTATATTAGTTGGGATCAATAGGAAAGTTCATATGTAACAATGCAAAATCATCAAATTCAGTGCATCTTCTCCCACCTATACATATTTTCTTCTAAAAAAATCTCCTGGTTCACTTCTACACAATATTGGTGAAACACAATGTCGCACTATTGGAGGAGAAGGGTCATCGTGCTAGTTATTCTTGCAAAATTCCTAGAATGTGTTGTAATGAAGTTGGAATTCAATGTGATATAAATAAAAATATATTCATGCATTTTATTAGGCCTAATATGTCCTATCCACTCAATACAAGTCACTAGAACCTTCTACAAGACACCACTGATGGGGGACTCAATCCCATGAGATGGATGGTACTAAAATAATCAGTGAAAACATTTTATAATAATTGAGACTAGGGAGGGTACTAGCAACCGCTGAAATCTAATCCAGGTATGGTTGCTTCCCATAAGGGCCACCTACAGGGTAAGATAATTTACCTAAGACCGGTCACTATGATCCCTTTGCTAGATGGGAGAGAAGTAATTGTCCCTTGAACTATATGTAATCAACTCAGAACCAAAGTTTTGAATAGACACTAAGTGTACACATTAACCAACATAGATCGAGGTTTACCTCCTTTTATCACAACATCACTTTTCTTGGGAATTATTTTCCATATGGTGATGAAGGATTTTTCAATATTTTTTCAAATGGCTAAAACATGATAGGATTTCATATTCCAATTTATCATTAATTAATTCCAACAATTAATAAACATTTTTTATGCTCTACAACATGTCTTACAATTAGAGGATTCAGGGAAAATATATCCAATATGTGTTGAATTTCTTCTTGAAATATTTCTAGAGACTGGCCATGCAAATTTGTTTCATATATTTAAGAGGAACATTGAGAGCATAGTGTACTTTTTTTCATTAATGTTAAACAAATCAATACCAATATGTCTCAAATTAGAAAGAACTTGATAAATATAATTACCAAATATATATATAACTATTTTTAGATGATTCTTCAATTCTTGTGTTAGGAATATTACCATTTCTAAGGTATTTTTTTCCTTCGATATTCACTTATATATATAATAATATTATATATAGTATATATTAATATATATATATAATATAAATATAAATATATATTAATAATAATATAATCCTCTGTCATATTCCCATACCTTTGTAAAACACCGATGGTTATAGACCATAATATATGTCAGTGTTCATTGGCAATACACGTGTCTAATATTGAGTCCACACCTTTCTTATCATGCTTGTGCATGATAGAAGCACATTGTTCAGACCCCTATCATTAGAAATACTGATTGTGCTAACCCTTAAGCCTCCGCCATTTTTTTTAGGCTAGTGCAACACATTTTCATATCCTAAAATCCTCTAGCACTATCAATCCCAGCTCCAACTAGTATCTGTGGGCTATACATTTTCCATCACATTGTACATCTCTAGCTCCTAGTCCTCAACACTTAACCCTTGTGCTTTTGATTGCGACCCGAGCCCACTATGATTTTAGAGTCACAATATATGATAGAAGGGAAGCACAAAAAGGATATTACTAAGGACAAAATAACAATGGAAAAATCCAAGGAGATCACCATGACAAATTATAAATGGAAGATTGATCCAAGATGAAGGTGGCATAATGATAAAAATGGTGAAAGACTATATTAAAGTAAAGATCAAGACTAGAGCCATAAGAATGCATTTTATGGATTAGCTCCAGGTTCAAGATGAGAATAGATTTTCAGGGATGTAGAGTATTACTTAACTCTTAGTGCTAGTTATGTAAATCAATTTCATTTACAATAGGGATCTCTTGTTTGATTATAATGAAGAGCTTTCATCTTGTATCTCAATTAATGGTTGTGTATTCGTAGAATTGGAATTGTGAAGGAGTTAACTGTCATTTATATCTAAATGCTTTGTGGATGGATGAGCAAAACTGGTGGCAATCATTGAATATTCAAATCAGTACCAAGGTCGTTCGAAAGTGCAACAAAGACATCATCAATTCTCTTAAAGTACAATATCTTTCCTACGAGATGCTACACCAAAGCTCGTTGCATTGCCTCTTATTGTTTTGTAAATATTTTAATTTTTCATTAATGAAAAATATTGAAAACCATGGAAAAGGCCAAGAGGGAATATCGAAGATCATAAGGAAGTTGAAAAGGTCCTAGGGAAAATGAAGAGCCAATTAGAGGTTGAAAGGTCATGAGGGTAGTCCAAAAGCCATAGGAGAAGGTGAAAGGTAAACCTCTTCATTTCTATAAATGTAACTTGATGCCCCAAGAAAATAGAATTTCATCACTCAAACTAGAATAGTAATAGAACTTTTATTTTGTAGTTGATTTCTAGCACTTTCCAATTTTGTATTTCTCATTGAGTCTCAGCAATTTGATTCTTCATGAAGGCATGCTCTTGCTCATTATGTTGTTGTTGTATTGTTATATCATGTTTTGCAATCTATCAATGGAAAGTTGATCTCATCCTCATTCTTCTAATATATTACATTTGGTCTCACTTTCAACTCTCTTCATTTGATATCCAAGAGCAAAACACATAGACAATGGTAGTGGGTCTGGTATCCCGAATAAAACTCCTACTCCAACTGATGTAGGGTCTAGTTAGGACCATATAACAAGGAAAACCCTTACTGTTTGGAGATTATCCAACATCATCAACACTTATATTCTATATAATACATACTTAAAATTTTTAAAAATCTTTGTTCATATTATCCTTTAAAAATTACTTTACTCATCATTTTAATTTCAATATTCAAGAATTACTAGGAAATATTTATATTTACACAAATACATATATAATAAAAAATTATATATACATATATAAATTTAAAAATTTAAAGTATTATTATTGTTAAAGTACGTTATTTATATTCACATATCATTATACTTATTTTACTCCAACTACAAAACCCATCAAAAACCCATCGCACCATGAAACTAATACTGAAAAAGTCATGGAGAAAAAATAAAGCTAGTACTATAACATCTATTACCATTAGATGACAAACATAGGAAGAAGTATACTAGTCAACATCCATTAACATAAAATGACAAACGTAAGACGAAATATACTAGTCTAACATTTGATTTAAAGTAGTCAACAACATCCATTAACATAAAATGACAAACGTAAGACGAAATATACTAGTCTAACATTTGATTTAAAGTAGTCAACATCAATTAGCATTAGAATAGAAACATAGGAAAAAGTATACGACGTTTGATTTTGAGTAGTCAAATTATATTAGGAGTTAACCATTGTTGTCGAGTTAAGATATTTTTCATCATTTAGAATTGGCATTAACCATTGTTGTCGAGTTAAGATATTTTTCATCATTTAGAATTGGCATCAGCGATGACAATTGAGGAGGTTAGTTAACCATTGTTGTCGAGTTAAGATATTTTTCATCAGTGATGAGAATTGAAGACGGAAGGAATGTAAACAACATGCGATGTTGTGTTAACCAATCCCCGAATTATTCCACTGAGGCACATCGCTTTCGATCCGGGTACAGAAGTAGACCCATTGGTCCAAGCTATCACAGTTTGTTTTTAAATCTCGGTATAAATCACTAGCTTTACCTCTTTTTCTTTGATAAAGCGTCTTTAAAAGTTAAATAAGGATGATTAGTGTTATTTTATTTATTATTTATATTTTATTAATTTGATAAGTTGTTTTTATAATTTAATAAGAAAGATGTGGAATTACTTTCCTATTTCCGAATTTTATTTTAAATTTAATATGGAATTAACATACATTATTTTAGATGAAAAATTAATATTAATTAAAGAATAAAAATAAAATACGTCCTATAGTTAAAAACAAACAATAAGTTAGTTTTAACTAAAATTATTATAAAACATTACTAATTTTTATTTTTATTGGGTTTTACTCAACTCCTTTATTTCCTCTTTTGCTTACGAGCATGCAATATTAATATCTAAGTTTTTCTTTTTTTTTTTGTTTTTTTTGTTTTTGTTTTGTTTTTTTTTTCGGGAAATTGTGATGCAAAAGTGAATCATATAGAGATTTAGCATTTTACTTTCTTGTTTTTATCTTAAGTTAATATGTTATTTATTTTAATAAGAAGGTTTGCACTTTCAGTTATTTGATCCCTCTAGGAGCATGATAGATGTAGAGTTAAAATTGATTTATACCTACTCTAAAAATAAGATTTTCACTTCTATGCATTTGATTTCCCTAAGTTCATGATATAAAGAAGTTATGCACATGAATTATTTGATGCATCTCAGGGCATGATAAATAAGAACCTAGAAATGAATACACACTCACTCTAAAAATAAGGTTTGCCTCTTAAAGAATTTAATCCCTTTAAGCACATGATATATCCAAAGCTTAAATGTATCTACTCTACTTTATTACACTTTGGAGGATAAGCCATATTAATATTAGAGGGTTTATAAGCCATATTAATATTAGAGGTTTTTTTTTTCAGTCAAAATAGGAGAGCTCTACTTTATTACACTTTTGGAGGATAAGCCATATTTAATATTAGATGGTTTTTTTTTTTTTTTTTCTCAGTCAAAATAGGAGAGTTGACAAAAATTTGGTATTACTTTTTTTAAACATAGGAATCATGAACTCATCAGAGTGATATAGGATAGGTTGTAGATCCAGTCTATTAGCTGTCATTATAATATATATAACATCTTGGAATCCAGAGATAATGATAACTTCTGACTTAGAAAGGGCCGAAATGTGAGGCACACTAAAGTGGACCTCTATCCTAGGGGTATCTACCCTTCTAACCCTATGACAAGAGGCCAACATGTAAATTTTAGGAATTGCACCTAGATGGGGAGGGAAACAAACAGTTTAAATACTTACTAAAAATATGTTCTCTTTTAAGGAACATGTCAATCTTTCCTAGACTAAATTTCCCTATTGACTACACTTCATGTGACCCCCAAAAGGTGACATAAAGAATGACATCTTTGAGTACCCACATCTTTGGTGGATTTTGAGATAACATGTAAGTACAATATTAATTTTGTTTCCAAAAGTTATTCCATTAAAATTATTTTCATAATTACTAAACGAAAATTTAATTTAAATTAAGGAAAATCCAATAATAATTGTAAATTTGTTAAATATTAATTAGAGTTAAACATCTGCTTCATACTAAACAATAATCTATTAAAATGTTTGTATATGTGTAGTATAGGGTAGATGTGTAGGTGTAATGCAACTATGTAAACAATTTTAAATGTCTCCTCAATGAAAAAATAGTTAAAAATTGAAAGTGATATGAGGAATGTGAGTAAACATTTAAATGTTGCCTGGATTAATAAAAAGTTAAAAGTAATATGCAAAATCTTAAAAGTAATAAATAAAAAATTAAAAGTAATATAAACCCCAATATGGGGGATGGGTGTAAACATTTACTCAATTAATAATAAAAGTATAATGTAATAAAAATAATAAAATTCAATTTGTTATATTTTTATTTTGTTATTAACTTGTGAATAGGTTTTGTTAAAATACCATGGGCCAATACCATGGCTTGTTAAAACCACATGCCCAAAAGCGATAACTAATTTCACAATCAAAATATTTTATAACAATATGACAAGATTCTTAACCACATATATTCACCCCACTTCATCATTAATATTATAAACTTGTGAATAGGCTTTGTTACATAGGATGGTTTAGCATCTTGGCTTATCAATATCACATTCCCAAAATCCATAACTTATTTCACAATCAAAATATTTTATAACAATATAACAAGATTCTTTACCATGGATATTCACCCCACTTTACCATGAATATTCTTAACTTGTAAATAGACTTTGTTACAATACCATGGATTATCATTACCACATGTCCAAAAACCATAACCTATTTCACAATCAAGATATTTTACAACTATTTTATTTCAGTTTAATTTTATAACACTTTTTTAATGAAATCTAAAAATAAAAAAGTTATAATTACTTTTGAGATATATCTAAACTCTTTATATCCTTACGACTAGTAAAAATATTACCATAGAAATTAAATCAAGGTTTCAATAAAATTATAAATATGAATACTTTTATATATAAACATGTGAAATTTAATGAAAATAGGATACTCGCGTACCTCAGTACCAATCTAGTGAATGCATCAAACAATAGAACGATGTCAAGAATGAACTTCATGAGAACCTTGTTGTCAATCTTCCATCGCAGGCTCAGAGCCAACAATAGCACTTTGAATACTCTGCTAATTGATGATCTAGCTATTGTGGGATTAATATAATCTTCTTTCCTCCCAACAATTAGCTGATATAGTTGATCCAACACGTTAGGTGACTCAACATCCTCCATCGGTTCAGTAAATCTTGGGCCTTCATATGGATCAAGTGGTTATATAACTCGCATTCCATCTACTTCAAAAGTCATAGTTTCCCCCTTCAAATCAATGACTGCATAATTTACAAAAGCCGAGTCAATTCCTAATAAGGCTAGATATTGATCTTTATCCCCAATAATATCAATAACTTCAAAATTTGAATAAGTTTTGACACCAACTATATCAACTTCAACATCCTTTAATCTACCAACAGGAAGAATGCAATATTGATTTTCCATTCACAACTAAATATGTGAAAAGACAAATTTTGGTTTTTCGAGAGCTTCCCAAGTTTTTCTTGGTAGAATATTGACATCTGAGCCCAAATCCAACATAGAATCCTTAATTTGAAAACCAGCAATCTGAGCAGCCACCTAAAACTCCCTTCTAGTTCACTTCTTATTCTTTTGCACCCGCTTGGAATGCGGCTCAGGTAAATTTTCATAAATTGGTTCTTCAGAAAACATGTCATCCTTAACAATATTCTTTAACATTTTCCACAATTGACCTGCGAGTTGTTCAACATTCATAATTTGTAGAAATAGGTTAAACCAATCCATTATTGGTTGGAAAGGTTATGTAGAATGTTTCTCCTCATAACCATTTACTTGCTCCTATTTTTCACTATGAGATCCTTGCAAAGGAATCAACTATCATAAAATTTTAGTTGCGTCACTATAGTACTCCTTGTGCTAATTTAGATCATAAGGCTTCTTCGGAGATGTGGTTCTGATAATGGTTGGCTGATCAGGAGTTCCCATATTAGTTCTAGTATTCTTCCCTCCCCTTCAAGTAACAACATTGATATTAAGCTACATTGTAGGAATAGGATCCTGAGGTTTTTCACAGATTAAATTAGCTCCTTTGGACTCATTTTGTTCCTCCTAGTGAGCAATAAGTCCAGGACAATCTTCGGTTACATGGGTATTCACTTGACAATATGAGCACCAAGGTCTTCGTGGAAAATAACATTCTCTCATGACATGGACTTCTTGATCACAGTTATAACACCTAATCGAGCCTCTTCCACCTATCCTTCCTCCTCTTGGAGCTCCCCCTCCTCGTCCTCAAGGAGTCTCATTGACACTAAAAGTAGTATGGTCAAGGAGGTCAACTAAAGAATCCAAGGACTGACATTGATCTATATGATGATTGGGTGATCCTCAAAAATAACAAAACAAGTTATTGGGAACAATGGATTACTTTTGTAGAATAGGAAATAGACGAGGTAAATCACCAAAACTTCGAAAAATCTCACAATAATCATTTGTAGACATACCTTGAGGATTTGAAAATGAATGGAATTGCGTATGGCCTTGATAACGAAGAGAAAATGAAAATTTTGCAACTCTAGGGGACTGTGGTGGAGGGGTTCCTATAGGAGCACTATATTTTCGTAGTTCTGTCAATCGCAAGAATTCTATAACATGATGTCATTCAACCTGACAATGAGTACAACAAACATGATATCTCAGAGGTGCAAAATATTTTAATTTGTTTGTCAAGGTAGAAATTTGATTCTGGAGGCCCATAATAGCAAGATCTATTGAATAACCACCAATTCTAGAGTCTTGCAAATAACCAACCATAGGCTCGATCTTCATTTCCTACTCCAAGGCATCTTGAAGTGTATCAGTCTTCTGTTGTGACAATGGAATGTGAGTCATTAGTAATAGGGCCTTAATGAAGATATCCCTCTAATGATGCAAATTGATGGGATAAGATAATTTTCTTGTAGCATCTTTGAAACAATGTGTACATTGCCAAATGGATTCTCCCCACCATTTGCGAATATCCAACAATTCTGCCAATCATTCATGATTTGACTAAGGTAACCTAAATTCGTAAATAAATTATTGTTTAACTAGATTTATACCAACGTTGGGGTTAGCATTTATCCATTTTATAAACCATTCCAATGCTCTATCCCACAACATAGTTTGAAATTTAATAATATTGGTTGTGTCAGGAGTCTGACAAGCACTCCACATAGCTTCACATAAATACCAATGTTGTTCAACATCTTAGCCCCCTCGCCACACACCCCCCCCCCCCCTTCCTACAAACTCTGGATATTTGGTAAGTGAGTCGATTGCGACTACAACAATAGTTGATTTCCTTGAAGAAACAACTATAAATCCTTGGGAACCTAGTTAAGAAAAACTAACTGAACTTGGTTGACTAATACCACTAGAATTACCTTTACCCTCATGCAAAAATTGAACTTTAATAAACTTGAATACCTTAGAAAAGAGAAGATGAAGACTTTGATATGGTACCAGGGGAAGATTAGGGTGAGGAGTAGTCATGCTACTGTCTTGTGCGATTTTATGTTCCAAACTGAATCATCCTAAAAAAAAGTCACCTCATTGTAAAATGCATATTGTCATATACTAGTGTATGCTCATTAGGTAACACAATCGGTTGGACAATTGCCTCAAGCATTCGAAATCCTTCCGATTCCTCATATATGCGAGTAGCCACTTCTAAACTCTCCACTTCACTTTCACTGACAACTCCTATTTTTCTAGAAGAATAACCTTCTTCCACATTTCTTTTCCGTGACTCCGGAGTCTCCATTTCCTTATTTCGCATGACCAAACTTCTTACAATGTCACCTATGTGATGCAATTCCCTTCTTTGAACCGTAACTTCCCACAAATTCCTTTCCTACCACTCTTTAGATATTCTTTCCCTCCGCAATGCTACGAAATATCTCACCTTCGGTGACTCTTATTTATTCATGAATAGATTATTCATTCTCCCGCATCTGCTTGATATTCTTCTCCTCTATTCCATTCCGCCAATACTAAAAATTTAAGCTTCCATTTAATCTTGTGAAAAAAACAACAAGCTACCTTCAACCAATAATACTTTAATCCAAAGGGGATCTCCTTCAGTAGTCATCCCCTTATCCCAAAGTTTAATATGGCTTCTGCACGAGAAAAAGACTGGTGCTTCTCGATTGAAAATTCAATAATGTATCACTCAAGAGTCGTGTCAACCCAAAAGTTGATAGCTCTTGTTATATCTGTATCTAACCAATGAAGATTAACCATATCAGTTGTACTCCCAGTTCTGTGCAACCTCAGTTATACCGCAATACTCAATTTATGGTGAAGTTGAGTCAACCAGTTTTCTAATTTTCAGGAAGCTCACACCAAAATATCTCATACTGATCACAAGAAGGGTCAGCATAAAAAATCTCTTCTTTGACCAATTTATATCCTTCTATCTCAATTATGCCTACTGCAAAATAAAGTAATCAACCCTTTCATGCCACCATTTTTGGATATCCTTACGAATATACCTTGGTCGCATGGTCTAGATCCCCTTAAGAACCTTAGGGTCCTGGCAAGAGAACCATTTGTTAGCAGAAAAGTTTAAATTAAGTTTAACCCAGGGTTTGACCTAGGGCGCCAACAAAAGTATCGCATAGTCTAGCACTTCGCCGACATTTTCACTCCCTTATACCAAAGGAGTGTCTCACCTGAGGCGAGCCAAAACCATAGAAAGGTGTAAGTGATTTAGATTTAGTTATCTAATCAAATTGCGCAAACATTGATGCATTCCTTTGGAGCTATTTAACTCATGCATTTAACAAAAAATAAACATAAGCGGAAAATTTTAAATGGGGGCACCAAAGATACAACCAAATGATAAAACTCCCATTCTACATTTATTATTAAAACAACAAAGCTTGGTTACTATAGAATTTATCCATTATAGCTTGTGGCACATTTTAGACTTTTGGCCAATATTACAATTCAAAGCAACTATCAAAATCAATCATGACATATCATGATCTACATATCAACACTCGGTCTCCCATATAATCTAGATCCCTAACGTTATAGCAAAATATAAACTCTTGTGAGCAGCTCAAACTTTAGAACACTATCCGACCTCCACAAAATTGTCTAAACTTGTTTCTCACTTCTCTTCATCCATTTTTATAGCCACGCTCACTTGATTTAGTCTTTGGTCCCTCTCTCGCTTGATCCATGTTTTTCAAATACCTAGGGCCATTACCTTGGTTCTATGTTAACTACATCAAAATTGTGTCTAGCTTCATCAGTGCACACCCTTATTTTCCACTAGACAAGTCCCAAAACAAGTATTCCGTTGCTACTTTGGTTTTCTGGTGCTCTTTGTATGGAATATTTGTCCAAAATGTCCTCTGCAACTACTATTCCTTAAAAAATGAAGCACCCAACAAGTAATCACTATTCATTTCAATTTCAACAAAAGGAACCAACTCATGAATGAAAAATATTTAATCTTGAAAAACACTAAATTTTACCAATTCCAGTGATTCTTTACAATAAGGGAAACAAAGTATTGAAACTTATTCTTTGAAATAAGAAAGACATACATAAATCATCTCAGCAACGACCAAGATTTCTTTTGATAAATCAACAATTCACCAGATCAAATCTTCGACCCTAATTTGCAAAGATGAGTAATTTTTCAAGAAGGCAATTCAAAACATCCAATCAAATTGAAGTACATTTTTTTAGAATGTAAATAAACCCAAGAATATATAACAATAAAAAATTCCTAGATCTAGAAAGTAAAAACTCTAATTTTTCAAAATTTCAAAGGTTTACATAAGTATCAGTTAGCTTCAATGCACATTCGCACTGTTGCTAAAGGAAAACTATGCAACTTGAGTTATGTTGCCGAAGGAAAATTCAAATCAAGAGAAACTTTAAAAAATGAAAAATGAAGCCTCAAGTCCAAATATTTTTTCTTTCAAAGATATGAACACAGTCAATCAAGGTAACAGAAAGTAATGAGAGATCACAGGAAGGCATAACGAAGAACAAATCATTCCCCAGTATGGTTGCCAATTTGTTAGGAAAACAAAATCTCATCTTGCGGTCAAGACTAGATCTCCATATATTCAATGGTTGAATGTAGTAACAAACAAATAAACTAGTAAATCTTTTCCTCAGTTCATTATGATTGAATCATGAGCAAGAGTACTAGAATATTAAATCCATACCTTTTAAATGAAATGACTAATGAATATCCTTGATATGGATTGATGCAACTTTCCAATTCTCAGAATCTGGACCTACAAACACAATCAAAACAAAGGATCAAAGACATTTGATAGACAAATGACTCAATAAAATCCACACTAGTGATCAAGGAGACTAGTACCTAATATCATTATCAATGGAAAAATAGAAGTAAAAACACAATACATCAATTCCATTGAACAATATAGTGAGAAAGAAACACTATTTTGTATTATAAATGAAAAAAATGAGCAATACAACCTTAGCTTTGATGTTGAAAACCTCCTTCCAATAATCTCCAAGCCTCCTTTAAGTGACAAGCTTCCAACTTCAATTTGGTAGCATAAGTTTACATTCCAAAGTCCTCCTTTTACCCTCTAGTCTGTGTTGAATTTATAGGCTGAGAGGAGGAGGTTTAATATCCTCTTCTTAAGGGATGAGATTCTTAAAGAGAGGGATTAGAGTTCCATAAACAGAGGGAATTTGATCCATTAACAAACGGATGAGGCCCAAGTAAGTAGGGGCTCAAGGCCTTCAGTTGGAAAATATTCCTCCAACAAATATTCTAGAAAGTTCTTTACATTTTTAACCTAAGTTAAGAGGATTGCACACTTCTAAGTGGAAAACAAAGCGTAATATTATGCATGATATAATGATCATAACTACAATTGCATAAGTAGTGACTAGGAAAAGTGTGCAAGTGATTGAAAATAGGTTTTTAAGCAATGTAAACCAGGATTCTTATTTTTTTTGGGAATTTTTTGCTTCCAACATTGTAAGGGAATGCTTTGGAACACTTCATTGGATAGCGAGTAATCTGGATTGGTGATCATTTACCTAATGGTGACAAAATGACATGTAACAATACTCTCTTGTTGGTGTTGTAGAGAAGAGCATTGGAGAACGGGTTATACCCGTACGAAGAAAAAGAAAGAAATTATCCCCCACGATCCACATCGACATCAATCAATGATGTAGGACATTGAAAAGGAAGGGGGTGCATTCTCTCAAGCTCCTTGAAATGTATGATGGTCAGAAGTTCCATGTACATTAGGTTCATGGAGACAAAAACTGATTTTGAGAATTGTTTTATTTTAATTCCTTTTGCCAAATTGTTGTTCCAAATGAATGTGTGCTTTGCACAGATATAGGGAGTTCTCTTAACCTTCATTTTGTCTGACATTATGTCAATATGTGCTATATTCATGAACATGTTGATGATTAAATGAGTATATACAATGCCATTGATTTGATAGGTTGTTGTCAAGAATCCTTCTTGTAGAAGGATGATTGATTATGCTTATAAAAAAAATTGATGAATATAACACATTGAGGTTATCAAGTGAGCAAGTGGGAATTATTGATGTTAATTATTTTTATTATCATGTGATTATGACATTCATGTTTCCATGTTTATATTAGGTTTATGATCAAAAAATATTGATTTTGATGTCAATTGATATACTAATTACCAAGTAGAATCCACGGTCAAAGGATTGGACATATATGCCACTAATTTTTATTCCTTGGGGATGATAAACCACTTTGAAGGCTAGTTGGGCCCATGGGAAATAATGGACAATGAAATGGCAACCATGAAAATGGCATAGAGAAGGTTCTCTAAACCTTGAATTTCCTTGATATGTATATGAATATATGTTATGTTCATGAACATGATTGATTACTGAAGTTATGCTAACCCATTGCGACTGATAGGTTCTTGTCAGGGATCATTCCTATGGGAGAATGATGGTATAGATGGTATGAAAATATTATCGAATGTATGAGGAATAAATTTCGAAAGAGGTAGACGTATCTGATTTATGATTTTGATATTATTTGCTTATACCCATGTTTATGCTATGAATAGGGAATTTTGAAGGATATATCAACGGAACAAAAGTAGTATGATATGTGACATGCCTAGAAAGACACTAGAGGCAATTTTGCCTGGTGTCTATGGATGGAGATGGTGTGGTCTCTAGATTGTTAATGTTTTTATGTAAAAGTCATATTGTGCTATTTGTGTTGCATATGTGTTGTGTTGTACATGTGAATGCGTTGCATTTATGATGTGTATGTGTACGTGCTATGGTACACAACGTATACATGCATGTGTTGTGTAATGTTTTGGGGTAGGAAGGTATGGGACTGTTAGGGCCCTTGTGTTGTGTAATGTGTATGGAACAAGTAGGTATGGGACTTCTTGGGCCTACGAAGGTGTGGAATAAACCAATATTCCTATCGACAGAAGACTACCTATTTTGGTGGTGTTCATATTCGCAGGGTAGAAATGGGGTTATCCATTCTTATTTGTTACTAAGTGTTCACCTTGGGGGTAATGAGGCACTTAGTAAATTTGAAATTGAAAAGAAGAGAATGCACTGGGTTCTTGCTAGGCTAGAAAATATTCTAGTGTGTATACATGGTCAAAGTGAAGAGAAGACATTGGGTTCTTGCCAAGATGGGAAACCAATCCAATATGTGTACATGGTCAAAGAGAAAGCACTGGGTGCTTGCTAGGCTGGAAACCAATCTAGTGTGTGTACGTGGTCAAAGAGAAGAGAAGGCACTAGGTGCTTGTCGAGTTTGGAAACTGATCTAGTGTGTGCACATGGTCAAAGGAAAGAGAAAACAGTAGGTGCTTTCCAGGATGGATAATGATCCACTGTGTGTGTGTGGTCAAAGTGAATGCATTGGGTGCTTACCAAGATGGGAAACCAATCCAGTGTGTGTAAAGAAAGTAACAATGAACAAATCAAGAAAATTACAGAGACTTCATTGATTTTAAATATTGAATTTTTCATCTAACTTAAATATTTTGATCTATGGTTTGGTTATAAACTAACTTGTTTTGCCTTGATAGGTTGGAAAATAAAGACACGAGCTTCATTTCATGGATTGGTTCTAATGAGGTATGATTCAAATCGATTGCAATCCATTATCATGATTCTAATGGAATTTATGTGCTATGATGTAGGAAAGCATAAAATTCCCCTAGTTGGGTGGTTAAAGATGGTTGCAAGATTGATGACAACAACAGTAAAAGAATTGAAGCATGTGGTGGTACACTGGTGAACGAATTCGAGGATAGAGCCATTGTGGAACACAAAAACGCAATGGTGCCCATTGATAACCATGAAACATGTTATGAATTGTATGATAATTTGAGGCAGAGGTATGCCTTGGGTTTGAGATCCTTCCAATGCAGGGAAGCCTTGCCAAGGGATGGACTACCCAAGGGACTAAAAATCAAAGAAGGGAATGCCTAAACATGGAAGTTGAGTGAGTGAGTAACCACATTGCCTAAGGGACTGACAAGCAGAGAAGGGAAGGCCAGAATATAAAATTGGGTTTCTTGGTTATGAGAATAATTGATTGGAATCAAAGCACAATGGGGGTGTGCCTAGAAATAATGAGTCAAGAATTGTTCGTTGAAGGAGAAAAGGGAAAAAGGACAATAGAGTTATAAATTGGCATAGGAAACAGTTCAAGGGAAAGAATAATCATAGTTGGTATGGACACACCTAAAATTTCCAAAGATTGCATAGTGAACCATTGAAAAATGGTTGAATTATTATCATAGTGTTAATTAATGATTGAAGAAAATGGATAAGAATATTGTAAATACTGTAAATAGTTGTGAATATAAATGTCGAAGGAAAATTTGTTTCTATTTTTGTATTTAACATGTTTCTCTATGTATATGGACAAAGAACCCCCAAGAATGGTGTTCCCCTAGGGGGGGGAGGGGGTTTGTAATAGCCCAGTCTAGAATCGTCTTAGATTTTCCATGTAATTACATCATGTAATTGAATTGTAATAGAAAATACAATGGGTTGATTTGAGGGACACAGATTCCAGAGCTAAGGAGATTGCTAGCTTGGGAAGTTTAAGATTTCCTTGTTGCAGGGAATATGAACTATTTTTGATAGTCATTAAAGGTTGGTTTCTAAGCCTTAAATGAATTAAATTGGGCTGCAAGAGAAGTACGTAGAACCATGCTACTTTGGAATGCATTAAAGACATGAAGGACAAAGTAATTTATGAATCTTCAAGGTTGTGCAAACAGTGTGGAGAGAAAAGGGAAGGTGGAGGAAAGGAGAGGGATTTGATTCTAATTCAACAATAGAGTAGAATTTTTGGTTGAAAGGAATATGGAAGAAACCACTTCAGCTGAAGAGGATTTTCCTCTTGAATCCCCATGATCCAAAGGGTGGAGATGGTTTTCTCAAAAATTCCTAATGACTAGGGTGGAGGAAATATTCTTGGAAAACCGTCGAAAGTTTTTGGAAGGGCCATTATTGTTTATTTGATTGGTTTTGAGTTTTAGAGTCCCTGTATTTGAGTTGAACATTAGTGTCTATGTGCATTGCTTGTGCTATTTCTGAATTATAGAGATATATGGTAGAACCTCTGGTTCTTGGTTCATCTTTTAGTTGTATCTAATTCCCAAGTAGAATCCATCAGACGCTCGAATCTGCCTACGGGGTGATAGTTGCAAGTGAGGACTTGCTATAGTCGTCTATGGTTTGTTGGATAGTCCTTCTCCCTAATTCAATTTACCTAAAGTCTTCAATGTAAGTTTTCTTGGGTACTTGCATATTAGTAAATGTATGTTGCATTTCTGGAATTATAATATGTTACTAATCATGAAATATAAATGTGTTTTCGAGATAATATGATTATGTTCCTTGTATGATAGCAATGTATGCCCATTCTGATATGAACCAATATTGTTGTGCATAACATATGATTGCATTTCAACTATGAAATGGTTTGACAGAGAAAAACACATGACTTGTTTCTAACGTTATATAAATGAATAACATAATGTGCAATCCTAAAAGCATTGGAATGGTCAAGTCAGTGTGTCACACAATGAAGGTGTTGGTTACAAGCCCTTGTTATTGTTTATGTTGCAACATTTCAATGCTAAGGATACCCTCTAATCCAAATTTAAAAAAGAACACAACAAATTACAAATATAACTATAAATACAGAGATGCAATAGAAATAACACTTCATTTCACTAATGGAAAAATACTGAAGTATGCTTACAAATGGAATGGAAATAAGGCCAGATTGGGCAATGGTAGACTATCTCTAAGAAGAGATGTGGTGGCTACATGCATCTGAACTGAGTTACAATGAGGCTCATGGGCCTTTTTATTATTGAACAATAAGAAAGAACCCTAAACAACCAAAACCCTAACCCTAGGAGATGAATCGCCAAAATTGTAGGCCTCGTTTGGGTAAATCGGTACATCAACTTCCCGGGGTTGTAACTTTTGCTTACGATCTCCAGTTGGCTATTATAATACCTCATTTTGAAGATCTCAAAGAGAAGGCCATAGTCAAACAACAAAGCCAAATTGGGGCATTTTTTCTCTCTTCGTTTTCCATAAAAATGTTTTTACCTACCTTGAAAAAGCCCCGGAAGTTCAAGGCCTAAAAAACGACCAAAATAGTAAACTGCGCTACAATTAAGGAAACTGAAAAACTGGAAGAAAAAGTGTTGGGGGTCTAATTGGAATAGCCGGGTGGCCACCAATATCCACCTAGATCACCCTCCCTCCTAACCTTAATGACCTGTGATTTTACATGAGAGCCACTCAATCCTACTGAGATATGTGCCCTATTGTTGGCTATATATATATATATATATATATATATCTCAAATTTTACCAGGAGTTGATCCAAAGTATTTATGTGCACTCTTGTTTAGAGCATGACCTCATAACAATGATTGAATTGAATTATATATCCTCGAATTTATGTAGATGCACTTATGTTATATTTTCAAAGTTGTTGAATTGCCTTAGGTTGGAAGCCAATGGTATTGCTTGTAAGGTTGTTGTGAACCAAATGGTGTTTCCTGGTGTGTGGTAGGAGATTTGGAGGCCCTCTGAGAGTTCACTACAAGTTCTTAGTAGGGGGCAGCTCAAAGGTCACCTGCACAGTCATGCCTGGAATTTGTTGTCCCAAAAAGGTGAATGCCTGAAGGCCAGTTACTTATCCATTATGCATTAATCCATGAGGATCGTGCCTGTATTTGGACCCAAGAGCATGATTCCTTGTTCATTCGAGGATCACAGATCTCCTTTTGGCCTCCTCAATATTTTGTGAGTCACGTGGGCTCAGGAAGGTTAACCCTAGTGTAAGCTTATGAGGATATCACTAGCAGGTGCCTTAGTAAACCTTATTGGCCATGGTAGGACTCTAGTGCCAGTACATACGTTTAAAGAGCCATTGTAGCCATGCCATAACTAAATCTATGTGTAGATGGCATTATTTGCAAAAGGGGAGCAAGCCCTTGTGGAAACCATCGAGTTTAGGATAGAACATGTATCTCCTGGTATGGAAGGATCTCCCTAATCAAGGCATGGAAAAATTCTTCAATGAGTAGTGTTGTAGAGAAGTCAGGCTTGGATTCACACTCATAGATTCAACCATATAAACCTCATCCTATAGTCTTAAGAAAACCTTCCAATGGAAGTCATGGATCGGTTTCCTAGATTTTGCCTTATTAGGATTGAGAAAATGGATGGGTGATGTGGCCCGGAGGCCACATCCTAGAGACTTTTCACTAGCAGCACAAGGAACTGATATGATGACATAAGCTAGGATGTGTTGGCAGACAAACGAGCCCAGTGGTTTGGCTATTGGCTGAAAGGTGGACCCACTAAATAGGTAAGGCTGAGAAATTTACCCTGGAACATTCACGAGATCACACGAGAAGGGAATAAGTGTGACAAGCAGCAAGATTCCATTAAACTCTAAAAATATTGACTAATTAGAATCAAGGGTTTTGTTAATGGTGTTGAAAATATATTAACCAAGGGGGTCTCCTCAATGTGAAGTCCCACCTCACACCATTTGGAATAAGAGCTTCGTCTGGTGTATCAACTCAAATACCATATATTATTACATATTTTCCTTGGATCTAACCATCCGCAAGAGAAAGGAGTGAAATTTGAAAAGAAAGGGGGTGTGCCTGGTGAGTGTTCGGTCGTATGTGTCTCAAATTTATTTTATTGCGGAGGGGGAAGAGAAGTGAGCCTCTAAGAGAAAGGTAATATTACCACCCTATTAGAGACACATACAATCAATAAGAATTTGTTCAATATCCAACGAAATATTCCACAAAGATGTGACAATCATTGCAACCATTACAACAAGAAAGATCTATCTAATATCAAGAAAAATAGTCCACGAGGATGTGACAATGATAATTACCATTTCAACACATTCTCAATATGATAAGTACCAAAATAGCTTAAATAATTCAACTACTTTAGCACAGATGAAAGCAACCATTAATTACAAACATTCACATAATAGTCTACTAATATTCATAATCCATGCATGAAGAACATGTTGGCCATAAGGCTTCTAATATTAAGTAGAAGTTCCAAGACACATGTTTACAATGAACACCACTAGCTCCAATACTGGAGCGTTGGATCCACTCCCTTGTCCCCAAAAGAACTAGTTTGTCTTTCTAGTGCTTTGCGGGAGGAGCCAAGGTGAAAAGTCCTTTTCTCATATAATGAGGTTATATATATAACCAATAGGTGATTCTTCACCTTCCTTGTGACTCTTTGACTATCCCATGATTTCTTGACTTCCTATGACTTTTCAACTTCACATGACTCTTCATATTGTGAATGTGTCCTTTGGCCTTCCACTTTATAATACATTTTCAATAAATAATTACATAATCCACAATAATGATGTGGAATATGATGACTCGTGACAGGACATGGCATGACACTGATGACATGGACTACATGATGATGTTGCAGTGCTAGTTGTCCTTGTTGTTTCTTTCTCTCTATCTTCAACAATATATTTGCAAAGCTTTATCTTCACATGAGATATGTTTATTTCTTCATATCCACCCTTCAAAGGGTTGTGAATCAGATGGAGTCTTCATGTAGTCCTGATCTTTGATCTTCTGTTATAATCTAGTGTTCCTTTGTCTTCTTGCTTGATGATCATTTTATCTCTTTAGCTCCATATGTGTCTTCTATCATGTCCTCCTTATACATATCATTCTTCATCATCTTGCAAGAGAACAATAGAGTTCATGTATATGCAATTCACTCATGACAAGACGACATCAGTCCGATAAACCCCTAGTATAAGATGTTGCATGATGATCCACTAATTCAGTTGGAACTGTGTGGCAGGATGAGGGAGAGCCTCAGTGACTTCTTAATTTCACAACTTATGTAGTTAAGAGTTAGGCTTGAGGCTTGAGAATACACAATGCACAATTTAGGCATGGACTAAGTGAAAATATTACACAATTTTGGGAATCAGGGAGCCAAGCTAAAGGGTTTTTCACTGTTAAGTTAACTGCATAGTTATGGAAGTAAGAGGAGGCCTTGTGACTGTGCATTTGCGAAAATCAGGAGCACAAGGGTTGGGATTAAGGTCTGAGACTGCTCAATGCATAGTTCAGGCTTGGGTAGAGGGCATGATTGTGCACTTGTGGAGGCTAAGGCTGGGATTTAGCACTAAAAATGCAAAATGTGCAGTACTGTAAGAACAAGGGGCCAAGTGATTGCGTACTTTCACAATTTAGGAACTCAATACTAAGGCCTGAGGACTAAGACTGCGTAATGTGTACTACTCACTTTGTTGGAGAGAAATATTGCATAGTTCTAGGACTCAGGGGCTAGGCTTGAGCATTGAATTTGCAAAATGAGAAATTTTGGGAGGTAGAGACGGTGCATTATGCAGTGCAAAGAGACAAGGTTGTTGCTTGAGATGATGTAGGCATAAATAAATTTATGAGCTCCAATATGTCAAGACTGGGATGATGCAGTGGAGCGGGTATCATGGAAGAGGTCATGGATTGGATCCTGTGCTAAGCAAAGCATAAAGGAAATCCTAGGGTGATATGTCCCACAGGTCTCAACCATGGAATTTCAAAAGGGGATCATGCGACGAGAATGTTAAGATGTCAAGGACCAGGACAATGTGGAGGACCCAATGACATGTGGTTCCTGAATTGTGCATGGGTTCTAGGTTTATGTCATATGCTTGTAAGAAACTAGTTGTTGTTTTGTTGAACAGGAAACAGCTTTTGAGGGGTTCCCTTAGTAGTTTTGAAAAATGAGCTTGACTTGTTGGAATGAATATGCACTGTCAATTTGATGATCAACGATTTATTATTTCCACCCTTTCCGATGGGTGACCTTCTCATAAACACCATGTACTTTACCTTTTCAGAGTTTCTTACGATGACATCACTATTCAAACGTTTAGGGATCTGCTCAGAAACACCACGTCTTTTATGTGATGTGGGCCTTGTTCAATTTTTCCTAAGAATATCACAGTCACAAGTTTTAGTCATAATGCACTTTGCTTCACCAATGGAATCACATTTATCAGTGGTAGTCTTTCCTTTGAAGTTTGTCACAGACTTTTGTGTCCAGTCACACACCAGAAGTGTGAATTGGTTGCATGTGTGGAATGTATATACATAAAAATTGACCGTAACATTTATTTTCATTGTTTCATTTTACCCTTTTAGATCTATACACATATTTCAAGCATAGAGTTGTCTCCCTACCTTCCACAAGCTGTGATTGCATCACATTCTCACTCCTAGTAATATACATGTGCTCGTGCCCTAAGATTGCAAATGATTATTTGTCATTTTAGTTCCTTGATTTTGTCTCTTGTGTCGATTCATATTATACAGATTTTCATATTCTTTTAATGGAGAAATGGATGTATATATAATCTATACAACAAGGTTTCATCCTAATGGTTCTCTCTCACTATAATTTTCCATACTTTGTCTAATTTCTGGTTTTCTCATTGTATCCTAACCTAGTCTCTTAGAGCACATTCACGCAACCATAAACTCTAGCCTTATACCCTTACATCTGTGAATTGTGCATGTGCTCGCGTTAGACTTTGTTGTGACTCGGTGCATTAACTTAGGTAAGGTTCTTATTATCGAGGTCATTTTCCTTTGCAAATGCACTAAGCGACAAGCCTTTGCAAATGCACCAAGAGATGAGCCTTTTCCCTTCACCAATGCACTAGCGCATTGTATAGACCTTACCGAAGCCTCTTGCCTTTGCAAGCCCTGCCAACACTGAACATATGGGTTCTCTAATGTAGTGCTAGCACAATTTGTGCTTCTTGTACTATGTCAAGACTGCCCTTGTATTTGTTTGATGAGCCTGCATCAAGAATATATGTTAATATTGCACTAGTGCATTATGCATTCCTAGTTTGCAATCTACTCACCCTTGCCTCTGTCATATGTTCCCATACTCTTTGTAGTGCACCGACACATTATAGAGCCATGAATATATATCCTTGTCATTATGGAATACACTTGTGCTAATACTAAGTCCACACCTTTCTTATTGTTCCTTTGCATGATAGAAGCACACCGTTGGGACCCCTATCATTGGAAATGTTGACTGTGATAACCCTTAAGCCTCCACCATTTTTTTGTACTGGTGCACCACATTTTCATATCCCAAAATCCTCTAGCACTGTCAATCCCAACTCCAAACAGTATTTGTGTGCTATAAATTTTCCATCACATTGTACATCTCTATCTTCTAGTCCTCAACACTTGCCTCTTGTGCTTGTGATTGCGACCCGAGCGCACTATGCTTTTAGAGTGACAATATATGAATAGAAGGGGAGCACATAAAGGATATTACTAAGGACAAAATAACGATGGAAAAATCTAAGGAGATCACCATGAAAAACTATAAAAGGAAGATTGATCCAAGATAAAGGTGACATAATGATCAAAATGGTGAAAGACTATATTAAAGTAAAGATCAAGACTAGAGCCATAAGCAGGGAAAATTTTAAGGATGGAAAATTATTTTAAAGTCTAGAAACCTTGATGAATCTCACTAGTACATAATATGAAATTTGTAAAATCTTTGGTAATGTTTTTGTAAAAGTATTCAAATTTCTAATAATTTTAGATAGTCTCTATATAAAATTTTGGTGATTTTTAAGGTAAAACAATTTTATACTATAAAATTTGGGCAAATAATTTTTAGAAAAAATGGAAATTAACGAATTGTTTTTGCGGAAAAAGCATGGAAAATTAGCCCACTTGCGAATATTAGCCCCTAAAATTTTCCCTGGCCATAAGAAAGCCTTTGATGGATTAGCTCTAGGTTCAAGATGAGAATAGATTTTCACGGATGTAGAGTATTACTTAACTCTTAGTGCTAGTTATGTAAATCAATTTCATTTACAATAGGAATCTCTTGTTTGATTATAATGAAAAATTTTCATCTTGTATCTCAATTAATGGTTGTGTATTCATAGAATTGGAATTATGGAGTTAATTGTCATTCATATGTAAATGGTTTGTGGATGCATGAGAAAAATTGGTGGAAAACATTGAATATTCAAATCAGTACCAAGGTGGTTCGAAAGTGCAAGAAAGACATCATCAATTATCTTAAAGTACAATATCTTTCCTACGAGATGCTCACCAAAGCTTGTTGCATTGCCTCTTATTATTTTGTAAATATTTTAATTTTTCATCAATGAAAAATATTGAAAACCATGGAAAAGGCCAAGAGGGAATATCAAAGATCATAAGGAAGTTGAAAATGTCCTAGGGAAGATGAAGAGCCAAATTAGAGGTTGAAAAGTCACGAGGGAAGTCAAAAATTCATAGTAGAAGGTGAAAGGTCAACCTCTTCGTTTCTATAAATGTAACCTCATGCCCCAAGAAAATAGAATTTCAACACTCAAACTAGAATAGTAATAGAACTTTTATTTTGTAGTTGATTTCTAGCACTTTCCCATTTTGTATTTCTTAGTCAGTCTCAACTATCTGATTCTTCATTAAGGCATGCTCTTGCTCATTATGTTGTTGTTGTATTCTTCTATCATGTTTTGCAATCTATCAATGGAAAGTTGATATCATCCTCATTCTTCTAACATATTACATGTGGTCTCACATTCACCTCTCTTCATTTGATATCCAAGAGCAAAACACATAGACAATGGTAGCAGGTCCGTTATCCTGAATGGGACTCCTACTCCAACTCGTGTAGGGTCTTGTTAGAACTGTATACCGGGGAAAACCCTTAGTATTTACAGATTGTCCAACATGATCAACACTTATTTATCTATATACATACATACTAAAATTTTAAGAATCTTTTGTTCATATATCTTTAAAATTTCATTTTACTCATCATTTTAATTTCAATTTGAAGAATTACTAGAAATATTTACATATATAATAAAAAATTATATATACATATATAATAAAAATTAAAAATATTATATTGTAAATTACGATATTTATATTCACATATCATTATACTTATTTTACTCCCACATCGGTCTTATTTCTTTGATAACCCAAAACCATCACACCATGAAATTAACACTGAAAAAAGTCATAGAGAAAAAATGAAGCTAGTATTACAACATCTATTACCATTAGATGATAAACATAGGAGGAAGCATACAACATTTGATTTTAAGTACTCAACATCCATTACCATACCATAAAATGACAAACATAAGAGGAAATCTACAACATTTGATTTAAAGTAGGCAACATCAATTACCATTAGAATACAAACATAGGAAAAAGTATACAACATTTGATTTTAAGTAGTCAAATTATATTAGGAGAATTTTACCAGATTCGATTTCAAGCCATCAAAGTGGAATCCCCTCATTTATTATCATAATACCTTTTATGCAGAGGTGCTGCCAATTAGGCACATCGCTTTGGATCGGGGTACAGAGGTAGATCCATTTGTCCAAGCTGAAGTTCGGCTATCACAGTTTATTTCTAAATCTCCGTATAAAGCACTAGCTTTACCTCTTTTTCTTTGATAAGGCATTGACGTGTCCTTAAAAGTTAAATAAGGATGGATTAGTAGTTATTTTTTTATTGTTTTATATTTTTATTAATTTGAGAGGCGTATTTTCTAATGTAATAAGAAGCAGATGTGGAATTACTTTCTTATTTCCAATTTTTTTATAAATGTACTGTGGAATTAACGTACATTATTTTAAGATAAAAATATAATATTAATTAAATAATTAAAAATATATACAGGGTTATAGTAAAAAATAAACCGAAGTTAATTTAAAACTAAAATTTTTATAAAAATATTAATAATTTTATTTTTATTATGGTTTTTCAATTCATTTTATTTCTTGGATTTGTCTGGAGGTATGGAATATCATATTTGTTTGTTTGTTTATTTATTTATTTATTTCTGAAAATTCCTTGATACTAAAGTCAATCGTGTAGAGATTTAGCATTTTCTTTTTTTGTTTTTATTAAGTTGATATCTTATTCATTCTAATAAGAAGGTTTGCACTTTCAGGGATTTGATCCTTCTAGGAGTATGATAGATGCAGAGTTAAAATCAATTTACACCTACTCTAAAAATAATATTCTCACTTCGATGCATTTGATTCCTCTAAGTTCATGATATAAAGAAGTTATGCAGATGAATTATTTCATTCATCTAAAAGGATGATAAATAAGAACTTAAAAATGAATCTATACTCACTCTAAAAATAAGGTTTGCCTCTTAAAGAATTTAATCCCTTTAAGCACGTGATATATCCAAAGCTTAAATGTATCTATTTTACTTTATTACAGTTTTGGAGGATAAGCCATATTAATATTAGAGATTTTTTTTATTTTTATTTTTATTTTTAGTTAATGAAGGCTTCTTTTTTTCAGGAAAAATAGGAGACTTGATAAAAATTTGCTATTACTTTTTTTAATCATAAGAATCAGGAACTCATTGTAGTGATAAAGGATAGGTCGTAGACCAAGTCTATTAGCTGTCATTATAACTCAAGGATATATATAACATCTTGGAATCCAGAGGTAATGATAACTTGTGAATTAGAAAGGGCCCAAATATCTTGAGACACACTAAAGTGGATCTCTATCCTAGGGATACCTACCTTTATAACCCTATGACAAGAAGCCAACATGTCACTTTCAAGAATTTCACCTAGATGGAGAGGAAAACAAACCGTTAAAATACTTACTAAAATATCTTCTCTTTTAAGGAACATGTCAATTTTCTTAGACTAACCTTCCTTATTGAATTCACCTCATGTGACCCCCAAAAGGTGACATAAAATATGGGGAGGAAAACAAACATGGGGAGGAAAACAAACAATTTAAATACTTACTAAAAATATGTTCTCTTTTAAGGAACATGCCAATCTTTCTTAGACTAACTTTCCTTATTGAATTCACCTCATGTGACCCCCAACAGGTGATATAAAAGAATGACGTCTTTGAGTACCCACAGATATAACAATATGACAAGATTCTTAACCACAGATATTTACCCCACTTTGTCATTAATACTATGAACTTGTGAATAGGCTTTGTTACAATATGATGGTTTAATATCAGGGCTTATCAATATCACATTCCCAAAAATCATAACTTTTTCACAATCAAATTTTTTATAACAATATGGCAAGATTCTTTACCATGGATATTCGCCCCACTTTACCATGGATATTCTTAACATATAAGTAGACTTTGTTACAATACCATGGATTATCAATACCACATGTCCAAAAACCATAACCTATTTCACAATCAAAATATTTTATAAATATTTTAATTTAATTTAATTTTATAACACTTTTTTAATGAAATCTAAAAGGAAAAAAGTTATAATTACTTTTGAAATATATCTAAACTCTCTATCCTCATGACTACTAAAAATATTACCATAGAAATTAAATCAAGGTTTCAATAAAATTAAAAATATGAATACTTTTATATATAAACATGTGAAATTTATATAATATAAATAATATTATTAAGAACCAATATAGATGCATCTTAACTAAGGATCCAAGAAATTAGAGAAACAAAAAGTGTCTAACAATAATAGAGGAACCACAGTGCATGATTCTTTTATGTTTTTCATTATTGTATTTTCTTTGACATGCTTAATCCAAAATAGAGGTTTAATATTTTACAATCAATTGAGTTTTTTTAATTTAGATACATTCCAAAACAAAATACATTGGGATAAAATTTAAGAGAGAGAGGGGGGAGTAGAGAGTGAAAGTGTTGGAGGGTGGAGAGAGAGAGTCATTGATGGGGGGAGAGAGAGGGAGGGCGATGAGAGATAGGAAAACGGAGAAAGGAAGATAGAGAGTAGTGGAGTGAGAGGAGGTGAGAGAGGGGCAGATAGAGGAAGAAGGAGAGAGTTGAGGGGAGAGAGAGAAGGAGAGAGGGAGAGAGAGATATGGAGTTGGAGGGGGGAGATTGGGAGGAAATAATGAAGACATAGAGATATAGAGGTGGAGAGAGAGGGAGTGTCAAGGAAGAGATGGAGAGAGAGTGAGGGATAGTGAAGAGGAGAGGAGAGAGATAGGGAGAGGAGGGGAAGAGAGAGAAAGGGAGACATATAGATGTCGGGGTGAGAGAGAATGAGAGAGGGAGACACATACATGGAGGGGAGAAAGAGAAGGAGAGAGGGAGGGAGATAGTGAGAAAGTTGGAGGCAAGAGAGGAGGAGAGAGTTACGGGGAGGGGAGATAGAGGGAGGTGGGAGAGAAAGGAAGGGAGAGAGAGGACTCAAGAGAGATAAGGGGAGAGAGAGAGAGAGGGAGTTGGAGGGGGAGAGAGGAAAGAAATAAGAAAGATAGATGGAGAAAGGTGGAGAGAGAGGGGGGGTGAGAGGAAGGAAAGAAGAAAGATCTATGGACAAAGGTGGAGAGAGAGGGGGGGAGAGAGGAAGGAAAGAAGAAAGATAGATGGAGAAAGGTGGAGAGATAGAGAGAGAGTGGCAAGGGAGAGATAGAGAGATAGTGAGGGAGAGAGGAGAGAGGGAGGGAAGAGAGAGAGGAGAGAGAGGGGGTGGGGAAAGAAGGGGAAGAGAGAGAGGGAGAGGAAGAGGGAGGTAGAGAGAGATAGATAGATATGGAGAGAGAGAGTATGTTTGGGCTGTGAGATAAAGATAGGAAATAAGAAACAGAAACATAGATGAAAATATAAATATTATATAACCAACCTAGATCCATCTTAAGCTCACATCTATTAAGTGTTGAGAGGGATATATTATCTTGAGGTGCAAACATTTCCTCAAGTTTTGTACTAAATTTTTTTAGAGATTTGCACCTCGAGAAATTTTATCCCTCTTAGTGCTTGATAAATCTGGAGTTAAGATGGATCTAGGGTAATATATATCTCCTCACTTCATATGTTAAGTAACATGCCATTAAAATATTTTAATTATAAGAAAATAATTACATTTACTTTATACGTTTAACTATTAAAAATGTTTTCGTATTTATATTTATATACAAATAATTATCAAAATATTTTTACAATAATATATATTAACGCTAATTTTAAATAACTATTGTTTAAATTATAATAATATTTTTTAAATATTACATATAAGTATATTTTAAAATATTAAATAAGTAAACAAATAAAATAAAAATTATATATATGTCCACATTGTATACAAAATGTTTTTAAAAATGGATTGGATAGTTATTTAAGTTTAGATTTTTAATAATATAACTAAATTTTAATGTTTTCAAATTTTTTAACACTCAAATTACCTACACACTAGAAAATATACCTTCAAGAAAAACCCAAATGGTAAAATATACACTATGCTCTAGTAATATAATACGAGAAACTCTATTAATAAATAAAAAAATTCAAGGTTTCAGTTATGAAAATTTAAATATTTTATTTAAAATTGACAATATATTTTATTAATATTTTTAAATAGTAAAAAAAAATAATATTAAAAATTATTAAGTAGAAAAATATTGAATCAATTTATTTATAACTAATATTAAAATATTTTTTATTTATTAATTTTTTTTAAAAATATAATTTTATTTTCAGGTAAAAAATAATAGTATTATCGTTGAGCATACAAGTAAGTTGATTAACTAATATCTTAATGTTACCCATCTAGTTGTCATGTGTTTATATGAGTTATTTAGTGATTCCTAACGTTGATTAGGCACTTCACTTTAGTGAGGACTTTATAAGGCCCTATTCTCACTACCCAAAACGATTGAACATGCCGTGGGTACTCAAATGAACAAAGAAATTTATATTGGTAAGTATGATGACACGTTCAACGCATATTTACACAATTTACACCAGAAAAATCAGTCTCTTTATGTTTCTTCTATTCATATCTCCAATAAATAGATTTATATTTACTCCATATCAAATTAGTTTTTATGTTCCTTGTATATATAGTTATTATCCTTGTCACAATGTGACATTGGACCACGGTTGACCATGCTTAACCATGGTTGATTTTCATATCAACATAATCTTTTTGACAATGTGACTTTCGACCATCGTTAACCATGATTGACCATGGATGCCCATGTTTGATTTTATAAAACCTGGTTGACCATGGTTTACTTGATCGCAATTTATCATGGTTGACAATGATTATCATATTGAGACAATATTTGTCATAATATGATATAAATTATAGACCCATGGTATATAAACTCTAAGATAAATATTATAAACCCTAAAATAAACATGGTTGACCATGGTTGAGCATGGTTGATTTACATATTGAAACAATCCTTGTCATAATGGGACGCTGGACCATGGTTGACCATGATTGACCATCATTTATTTTCATATTGAGACAATCTATCACAATGTGACATTGGACTATAGTTAACCATGGTTGATATTGAGAAAATCATTGCCACAATGCGACATTCGACCATGGTTGCCCATGGTTGGCAATGATTAACCATGGTTGGCCATGATTGATATTATAGGCCTAAGGTAATAATAAACCTAAGGGATTGATATTATAAACCCAAGGGAGTAATAAACCTAAGGGATTAATACTAAAATCCCAAAGGATTATGAACCAAAGGGAATATATTAAAACCAAGGGACTAATATTATAAATTGAAGGTGTATAAACCCTAAGATAAATATTATAAACACTAAGATAAATATGGTTGACAATGGTTGACCATGGTTGATTTTCATATTGAGACAATCCTTGTCACAATGCGACGTTGGACCATGGTTGACCATGGTTAACGATGGTTATCATAGTCAAACAATCTTTTTCATAATGCAATGTTGGAGCATGGTTGAGAAAATTATTGATTTACATATTGATACAATCTTTGTCACAATGCAACGTTGGACCATGGTTGACCATCATTCATTTTGTAAAACGTGATTAACCACGGTTGAGCATGGTTGAATAATATTAACGCAAGGGACTAATGTTATAAAACCAAGGTATCTAAACCCTAACTTAACTATTATAAACACTAAAATAAGCATGGTTGTGGTTAGCATTGTTTATTTTCATTTTATTGTGGTTGAAATCCATATTGAGGCAATGCTTGTCACAATCTCACATTGGACCATGGTTAACCATGACATATTTTCAAATCGACAAAATCTTTGTCACAATGGGACATTGGACCATGGTTCACCATGGTTGATTCTCATATTGAGACAATATTTTTCACAATGCGACATTAGACCATGGTTCACTGTGATCGATATTATAAACCAAAGGGAATAATAAACTCTAGGGATTAATATTAAAATCATAAGGTATATGAACCCTCATATAAATATTATAAACCCTAAAATAAAATGAACATGGTTGACCATTGTTGGCCCTGGTTGACCATGGTTGACAATGATTGATATTATAAACCCAAGGGAATAATAAACCCTAGGGATAACTACTAAAAACCTGAGGGACTATAAACCCAAGTGAATAATATTAAAACCTAGGAATATGAACACTTAGATTAATAAACCCAAGGAATTGATATTATAAACTAAAGGGATAAAAAATATAAACCCAAGGTATATAAACCATAATATAAATATTATAAATAAACATGGTTGACCATGGTTGAATTCCATATTTAGACAATCCTTGTTACAATTTGATGTTGGACTATGGTTGACCATCCTTGATCATGATTTATTTTCATATTGAGACAATCTTTCTCATAATGCGACATTGGACCATGGTTTAACATGCCTGATTTCCATATCGAGACAATCTTTGTGACAATGTGACGTTTGACCATGATTGACCCTATTTGATTTTATAAAAAATGGTTGACCATGATTAATCATGGATGACCATGATTTTCCATGGTTGACTATCGTCATTGATCATGATGAAGAAATTTTAATTAAGGTTGATCATGGTTGATGAAATTCAACAACGGTTAATTATGGGTGATCATCGTTTTCCATGGTTGATCGTGGTTGACCATGGTTGAATATGGTTGATGATAAAGAGATAGACCATGGTCTAACATATTCAGTCATGATTAACCATCGTTGATCACATATCACAGCAGAGACATTGATTAACAATTATGACCATGGTTGAAGATGGTGGAGAATGCTTGACCATGGAAGATCATCGTTGAACATGGTAAATGATGCTTGACATTGATTAAGCATGTTTGAAATAATTGAACATGTTTGACCAGATTCAACCATGGTTAACCTTATTCAATTTTATTAATTTATTAATAAATTTTATTAAAACGAATTAATAATTAATTTATCAATTTATTTATAATATTAATAATAATACTAAAAACAATTGTTATGTTAATTAAATAATATTAATTATAATATTAAATTTTAAACTTAAATAATACTTAAAATTGTTTTATTATAATAAAAAATAAAATTTTATTAAAGCTTTAGCATAAAAATAACTCATTTTAAATTTTAAATTTTTATAAATTAAAATTAATATTATTTTTAATAGTTTATTAAATAAATAAATGTTTGAAAAACAAAACATTTTTATGATGATGATGATGATGGCTAACATCCATTGAGACCAACCTTTGGTATATCGGACCTAAAGAAACTAATTATTTAGAATGATTTAAGATTTTATTCCTATGCTCAAAAAGCTTGGAGAGAAGCCTCCTGAGCTCACTGTAATTTTGACAACGTAAAAGGCTAGGAAGGTCGGTATTGCAACAAAGATTTTGAAACTGAGATCTAATGTGGTTGTATGTGGGGCAATCGAAGAGGAAGTGATTTTCATCCTCAATGTTCGTATTCTCACAAAGATGGCAGAACCTTTCCATCGATGTTGTTTTAGGAACTACCCAATGACTCGTTTCACTATGGAGCTCATGAGAGTTCGTTCTAATGTTGGATATATTAATTTTCTCCTTTGATATAGTTAAAACAGAGAGATACTTTTGATATTCTAGGGTGGGGTTGATGACCTCCTTATAATATCTTAATTTTCTTAATTTTCTTTTAGCTGCTAAATCTTTCTCACACCACATTTTTTCTTTGAACTTAGAAGTAACAATATTTTTAATGTTATTAATGTTTTGCAATGCAACATTCTCGTTGATCTCCCAATGGTTTAGCCAGGCCTTGGTGTCTTTATACCAACCTTGTTTGAGCCTTAGGAAGTCTAAGGTCTCCTATGTTATTGAGTTTGTGCTTATACAACAAAAGCCTAGTCACAGCTACGATCTCGATAAGGGAAATACCCACTTCTATAACGAGAATAGGATAGGGTGTGTTTCTTTTAATTTTGAGGTTATACATTATAAAACACTTTTGGATTTGCTCAATCTTTCTCCAAGATTATCTAAATATGCTACAACCCCAAACCTCACATCCGTATAAGATTACCGGAGTGACTAAAGTTTCAAAGAGGAACTTCTTTCTATCTCACTTTACGAGGTTTGTCATTCTACAATCATTTTCAAGACCAAAAATAAGCTTTCCATCACCCATTAATCCTTTTCTCAATGCTATAGTTCCAGTTGAGCTTGTGATGAATATTAATTCCTAGGTACTTGTAGGAAGACACTTCGTCCAAGTTACTATTGTCATACATAAAATTAGCGTAAGTGTCCTTCTTGGATTTGATAATCATAACTTTTGTTTTGTCAGTGTTAACAATCATACCCATGGTAGAGTAGAAGTCCCTAAGAAGTATAAGTTGCTTATCAAGATCAGATGGGCACCTTGCAAGAAGAACAATATCCTCAGCATAGAGAAGAAGGATGATGACTATCCCAGCTAAGATCGTGTCAGCACATCCTTCTTCCTCTAACAACCTTCTAGCTTGTCGATGTAAATGCCAAATAGGGTAGGGGAGAGGGGGCAACATTGTTTAACTCCGATATTACAATTAATATCTTTCGACCACCCCTCATTGCTCTTTAACTTGGCAGTTACATTCTCATATAACCTTATAGCAGCAACTCTCAACTCAAAAGGAAACTTTAGCTCTTCTAATCTGTTCTAAAGGTTGTTTTTAGGAACCGTATCGAAAGCCTTTCTAAAGTCCACAAAGCAACAAAAGGGATTGGATTTATCATTGCGGCATTCCTCCACAATGATCCTAAGCATAACCAGGTGGTCTGTTGTTGAGTGCTGGTTTCTAAAACTCACTTGGCCTTTAGCCCGCTTACCTTCACTTTCAAGCCATATGCTCAACTTCCTTTTCAAAATAATACCATATAACTTGGCTAGGAGAGGTATGATCATAATTGTCCGATAATTAGAGGGGTTATTTGTATCCCCACTTTTAAAAATAGGGATAATGAGGCTTTGAGTCCATGGTTTAGGGAACCCTTGCTTGACCATTTGATTGAAAAGCTTGTGAATGTGAGGGATGAGGACAGGATGTCCAATTTTTATGATTTCTGCCTGGTAACCTTCAATGTCCTTAACTTTCCCATTAGCCAAGCGATTAACCCCAAAATCAATGTCTTCTAATGAGAAAAATTCTTTTGTTGTGAGCAGGGTTTTAAAGTTATCCATGACATTTGGAGATTCATAAAGCTTTTTAAGGTAGGAATTCTAGTCGTGTAAAGAAATTTTATTATTATCTTTAATTTTCCTAGTTATAATCTACCTCCAGAATTTCCTAGGAGCTACCTTAGAGAGGTGTAGGAGATTCTCTTGTCTTTTACGTATATACTGCCTTTTTTTCCTTTTAGTTAGGGCTTTGTATATTTTTATCTTGCCAATTTTAAGAGATTCATCAACAACTTCCTTAATTTCTCTCCTCGCACTTTTACAATCTTTGTCATACCATGGGTTGGTATTGCTATTTCTTTTATTACTTGAAACTTCAATGGAGAACTTGTTAATAGAATATGAGAGGGTTGTAGTAAAATTATTATACAGATATTCTATGTTGTCTATACTAGATAAAGGAATCAAATTAGTGTTTAATTCATTTAGAAAGAGATCCTTTTTATTTCTATCAAAGATTAACTTCTTTTGGCTATAAGGATTATCTTCTATGGGATCTCTATGCATGAAAGAATTGAGAGTTATAAGTAATGGCCTATGATCACACTCAGGCTCGTGGTCGTTTAAGATGTCAAAATTTGTTATTTCATTGTATAAAGAGAGATCGGAGATAACATAGTCTACCACGTTGCTACCAAGCCCATGGATGCAGGTCATCTGGCTAGAATTGGGCCACTTCTTTAGACCATTGCAAATTATTAGATCCTGAGCACTACAGAGCTTGAATAGCTCCGACCCAAACAAATTCTCCCTGAGGTATTTAGAGTTCATGTTGTATCGGCTAGCCAAAGGAAGGTATTCTTCTAACCAAAGAGGATTAGGATTGGAATGATTGCTTAGAAGAATAGCTTGGTTGCTTGAAGTTCGAGCATTAAAGTCACCCATTAAAAAGATAGTGCCTTCATTCCTTAGGCTAGAAATATCATTCTCTAATCCATTAATATTAAAGTTAAAATATATAAAACATCAATAATATTATATTTCAAATATTTTTATTATAATAAAATTATTAGTTTATTAGGAGCTTGTGTAGTAAATTTTTCAATATAGTTTATCTCAAAAAAATTATATATTTATTTTTGTTAATTATTTTAATAAATTTAAACCATTTAAAGTTTAATAAACCATTTATAAATGTTTCTATTTTCCAAAAATTCTTTAAATATAGAGATTGGACTAAACACAATGTCACAATGTCTTATAACATCTTGTATTGGAGTAAGCACATAACTTCTTTTATTCTTAGTTAGGAACATGGTATAGCTAGCAACGAATGACACACAACAATGGGAACAAAGATAATTTTCTTGGAGTGGCTAGAATCTCTCTTTTTAAGTCAAAAACAACGACGACAATATTGTGGGTATCCAACGATGTGGCCACCGCAATTTGGAAATTCGAGTAGACATGGATGGAGGCCAGATTTAATACTAAATCTTGGAGGCCAATTTTAATACTGAATCTTTTCAAGTCAAAAGTAGTGATGGAGTGCCCAGAATCTATCTTTTCCAGTCAAAAGTAGCGATGGCAAGACTGTGGTCTTCAAAGACGTGGTTCTTGAAAATTGGAAATTCGACCAGACATTCGAACGAGGCCAATTCTATTTCTATATTTTCCTTCTCTTCAGATACCGAAATCTATTGTTTAGACGCACAGATTTTAACATTACATACAACGTTAAATTTCATGTTTGGATACCTCTTTGATTTTCACTGCAACTTTGGATTCATAAAATTGGACGTGGTTGATTGAGCAACCACGTTGATAAAATGGGTGGTCTCCGTTGAAAACTCGAGACATGCCAATGGTTTGATTGTACGCCACATGCTTTACTTTGAAGAAGTGCTTCAATGCATGTCATAGCTTTGTTTTAGAGATGTTGCATCCCTCCTTAAAAGTACCTGCCAACCCTATGAAGAAAAAGATAACGTATTTTCACACAACAGAAGTGAATACAATTGCAGAATAATTCGAGATAATCACAGTGAATAGTGGTCTCTCTTTTATAATATACTTACTGGAATTATTAGGTGTTTGACATGAAATATCTTTGTCAGCGTGCTCCATCCCTTCAATTTCTTCCCTAAATTTACTTTAGCTTCCTTACTCATGCTTCTTGATATTGCATCTTTGCACTTTTGTAAAACCGCTCTGAGAAGGCCAGTACTCAATGTCTTGTGAATCTCATTTTATCAACTCTAACAGAAGACCTCTAAACGTTTTGTAATAAAAAAAAATAGTTGTTACATGGATCGATTCTTCGAGCATGTTATCGAAATTTGATTTGGTTATTAACTTGAAGATCTCAGCAAGAAGTCCTATTGCTACTTCCTGATGGTCACCTCCTTTATTTATTGCAAACCCGAGAACCCGCAAAATATTACAAGAAAGAAATTAAACTATCGCATGAAGTTGTTTTCAGATAGAACTGCAGTAGAAGACATTAATTTTCAAATGAAATATTATGATTACTGGATCCGGTGACATAGTCATCACCACAACCTGAACGATATGCGCCATTGATTTCTATGTTGGAATTAACGGAGAAAGCTAAACTTAGATTATTGTTATGATGATGATAGGATTGTGACTCTAATCTTAGATCTCCGATCATTGTATCTAGGAAGTGGTTGAAACCATCATTGTAGTGTGAGAGCCTATAAGTACTAGGTTCTCCTGATTGATTGTGTAGTATTTTTTGTGTAGTGCTTGGGCACTCTCTAGGTATCTCACCTGGAGAGCCACTTAATTAATATAACATCATTTTATATGATTGTATCAGAGCTTGAGGGTTGTCAATCCTATAAGCCGAGTGGAGAGTGCGACTGAGGCGAAATCATCGCTTGAATTGGAGGGCTAAACTCGCCGATTTTATAAGTCGGCCCAGATTTCAAGTGTACAGTTGCGAAGACCTTCGCGAGTCCGTGGTGTTAACTCGCACCGACTGTCTGCATGTTGGGATGCCATATGAGAAGGTTGCGCATCATAGGGAGCAATTCAGGTTACGTATTTTCGTGAATCAACTTTTGAGAATATGAGTTCCAATCTCTTTCGTGATTTTTCGTGACCCAAATCTCTTGGGCGAGTTTTCGTGGGGGCTTGTGGACAATTGAAAATGGATGAAAGAGCATAAAATGTAATGGAAGATCCTCCATCATCAAAAACATAACATAACAGTTTTCCGAGAGTATAATCTAGGGCAAGAGCAGACAATAATGTGTTTACAACAGTCAGCGGAGGTTCTTCGACAGTATCAGTGGTGCATACAAATATATCCATGGGTGGTAAATTGCTGTCAAACTTGTCCAATTACACATATTAATCAATATTTATTTAACATATCCATGAGCACGGTTGTTTAAAATAATATTTAATTGTGGGTATACTAGAAAATATACGAGCAAAATATCACCTCATTTATGCTGGATCGGTAGATCTACCTTTGGGTGCAGCGTAAAAGAGTGAAAATCGCTGCAGGATTGGAGGAGGGTGGTCGATTGTAGAACGTTGGCTTATATTTTTAGTGGTAGCTTGCTCATCCATGTGGCAATGTTTCTCTTCTATAAAATTTGTTCTTGAAATTTTATTGTTTGAAAATCCTAGAAGTTGTAGTTTGTGGAGATCCCAAAAGGCCATTGGGTAAATTTTCTTATAAATTATTATATGCCACACAAAACGTGATTTTTTTTTATTGATTTGAATCCATCTTCATAAATATGTGCATCAAAATTAGATATTGAGAACGTTTCCAGCTTGTGAGAGGCCATTTAGTTGCTTATCACCAGAGCTGAGGGCACTAAGACCTGCGTGGCATAGACGCCACAATCTACAAGGTTCTACAATTAAAGAGCTGCCAAAGGGAGAATTTTTTCACTTGCGTGGTAACCGGATTGTTGGAGCACGTTAGAGGACCATGTGGAGCCAAAAAAGATTATTGAAGCGAGATAAGCTAGACTTTAACAACATGTCTATATTTTTAGATATTTTATTATTATGATGATAATGATTTTCTCATGTTGGCATTTGGAATTAGCATGGGTAGTATGTTCGAGTCAGAAGAAATTTTCGAAAAAATGTGGTTTTGTTGATGACCACAAGAATCAAGAGGCACATTTTGTTATGCAAGATCCTGAGATTGAAGATTCACGACCTGAACTTCAAGAAGGGTGTAAAGAGGAACAAAGTGTTGAAGATCAATTGGACAAGACACATGACGCTGATTGCAAAGACATGGCAGAAGAAGACAAAGCTAGAGAGAATTTAAATTTAAATTGTGACAATCTCATTAATATTACTGTGTGTGAAAACGTTACATCAATGAATGATGAAGACACCATAGGTGACTTTCAGATGGTTGACACCAGGAATAGTGAGAGGGAAAATTCTCTTATCCAACCTCTCATAATCTTGAGAAGGGCGAGAATAAGAATTCAATCTTTACATCACCGGGGAAGAAATGAGGTGAAGAGATATCACTACCTCATGGTGAGGAAAGTGAAGATGAAGCCTCGAATCAAGGGGAAAAAGTATGGGCTCTGCTGCAAGAATACAAAAATGAAAACCTCTATTACCAAGTTGTTTCATGTTTTGGTTGTAAGCCTAGCTGAGACTAGACCAACAGGTGTATGTTATTGCTCAGTACCCTTTCTCCATTAAGCGAGAGTGCTGGAATTAATGGAGAAAGCTAAACTTATATTACTATTATGATGATGATAAGATTGAGACTCTAATCTTAGATCTCAGATCTTATTATCTAGGGAGTGGTTGAAACTATCATGTTAGTGTGAGAGCCTATATGTACTAGGTTCTCTTGATTGATTATGTAGTATTTTGTGTGTAGTGCTTGGTCACTCTCTAGGTATCTCACCTAGTGATCCACTTAATTAATAGAACATTAGTTTTTATCATTCTGAACATCCACCATATCCCGACTCATATTGATCACCATCTTGCTCATAGTCCGAATTAGAAAAATAACATAATTAGCTTAAACTGCGGTATTCAGAGCCATAACGAGTGCGCGAAAACTTGTTGTAGCCATATACATGACCATTACCATTTCGTTGGCCTCTGAAGGAATTTAAATACAACCACGGAAATCCCTCCCTCGAATCGACAACCAAGTTACCGATAATATGTCCCTCCACATTACAGCAAGTTGCTGGCGCAATGGGAAAACAAAAACTTCACCAGGACACGATGCAGAATGCTCCACCTCTAGACCAAGGCATCTCTCCATGCTACAAAATTAGAGAAAGGATATTCCTTCAAACTCCATCGCCACTCTCCACTTCTAAATAAAACTAGAATGTTAACATTGGTACATCCATCCCTGGATTGATATAGAGACACCTTCGACGAACAAACAAAAAATCTCCACTATCTATACTTATATCTTCTGATGTAGACTTCTCTTCTGTGGCCTCTTTGATGGCCTAGGTTTCAGAAATCGAAGCAGTTGTAATAGGCTTATGAAGATATGCAAAAGATGTAACTATTTCTCGATTTTTTTCTTTCTACTTGTTTTGAAATGGGATGTTGTGCTATAGTGTGATGTGCCAGAAAAACTGTAATTATTTTACTTACTAAAGTAAAAATAAAGACTGTATTTTATTATTATTAATATTTGAATTTATGTATTAAATTTGGTTAATTATGAATGAAAATAAATATGGAGAGTTAACAAATTTTGTAATTCTCTTTCATATCAAGAAGTTGGGAATAGGTAGTTACCTAACTCTAACTACTTCTCTGATTATGAATTCTCCAAGAAGGGATCAAGAGGGTAATGTGAAAGTACAGGAGAGAAATGAAAAAAGAGAAGCTAATTCTCGTGGTGACCAGATAGCTATGGATGATATGACTAATAAGTCTTGTAAGAAGGCATCTGCCATGCCCCCAATTCTTTTTTCACGAATTACCCAACGGGCGGCATCGGCCAAACACTTAACCTTTTCATTTGTTAAAATGTTTCCCGAACTACGCCTAACTTTCACTTCATTAACCATATTAAACATTTAATGTGCAGAATAACATTACATAAACATTCATCAGCAGAAGACACTTTAATATATGCAAGTACGATTTATATTATAAAATCTGTTTTACATTCACTGGGAGGAAAATCTCAACCGACGCTTTACAAATTTTCCACCATTCAGTTGTCGTCCAGCTCAGCTTCCGACTACTGCACCATTTAGCCTCACCGAAACGCCCTTCGTTTACACCTTGGTTGTTGCCTACTTTTCCTCTACTTGCGCCCTTCGTGCAGCTTCACTGTTTTAGCTTTCCGTCGTGTCAACCTTTGTTCGGCGAGCACTCACTCCATGAGTTGTCCCAACCGCACCTCTGCATGATTGTTCAACCGGCGGGCACCCTTGGGCCACCCTATTGCAATCCACACACTATTCCACACCTGGCAGGCGCGCACACCTTGTGACGCCCTATCTGCTGTGCGGGCAGATATTGCCTCCAAGGTAACTCCACTGCAGACCTTGCCTTATGAGATTCTCACACTTCGCTTGTTCATTCCACGCTATATCTCCACTGATATATACAAGTGTTAACCTGTTTGGGTGGGGCTTTGACCATGGGCCAAGTCGACCCACTGTCCATGTTTTTCATCGTCGGCTCGGTGTAGGGGCGCTTGCACCCAGGACCGCCCACCCACCTATAAACATGTAGTTCAATACTTAGTAATATTTATGTTTCGACTTCGTGTTTACCTCTCTCCAGCTCGTCACCTTCATTAGGTGCACGCCTGCTCGCCATCGCCCAACGAGTCGCCCGTCACTCACCTTTCATTTCCTTCGGTTAAACACACCCATGCCACCTGAACGCCGCAATAACCCGTGGGCATTACATTCTCCCCCACCTAAGGTCATTTCTGTCCTCGGGAATCCGATTATCCTCTATAGGTTCCTGTCGTACTTCGCAATCTTTCACTTCCATCTCCAAAGTGAATCCTCCGTTTCATAGCTATCTTCCTCTGGTGCATCCTTCCATCTAACAAGAAATTCCCATCTTATGTGACTCCCAATTCCTGTTGTTTGAAGATTCAGAATCTTGTCCAACACAAGGTTTTCTCTGTCAACAATCATGGTTGGTCCCCTTGGTGGTTCCACTCTATCTGGATGTTCTGCATCAAGTCAACATTTCTTCAAATGACTGATATGGAAAACAGGATGTTTCATATGCATGTGGCATGGAATATCCAACTCACAGGCAACCTCCCCCACTGGCCTCTTAACTTGGAATGGCCCCTCATACTTTCTCGTCAGCGATCTCGCAGTCCCTTTAGGTGGTTGAAACTAACCCCTGGTAATCCTGAGGAAAACCATATCTCCCACACTGAAGTGTGCATCCTGCCTGTCCTTATTTGCCCATTTATTCATTCTCCTTGCAGCTTTGTGCAAGCGCACCTGTGCTAACTCCAAAGTGTCATCCCAAGTCTTCATGAACTTCTTCGCATGAGGACTCCTTAAAAAACCTCCTGTCACTACGGTGTGCGGAGTGATTAGCATCTATCATTCACCAACTCAAATGGACTATACCCTGTTGCAGAACTCTTCTGTATGATGTAGCTGAACTAAGCTATATCCAAGAGTTCAGGACAATTTTTTTGATCAACCATCATATAATGTCTCAAGTAGTCCTCCAGCAGTGCATTGATCATCTCGATCTGTCCCTCTGTCTATGGATGGTAACTCGAACTCATCAACAAATCTATTCCAACTAGCTTGAACAATGTGGTCCAAAATCTGCCTTTAAATCACGGATCTCAGTCTGACACAATGCTCAACGGCATTCACCAATACTTCACTATGTTCTTAAAGAACAAATCCACAGTCTTCTTGGCTCCACAAGGTATCTTTGTTGGAACAAAGACAACATACTTGGAAAAATGATCGACCACGACCATGATCCCATTATACCCCTGTACTTGCGTTAACTGAGTGATGAAGTCCATCGAGACACTCATCCATGGTCTCTTAAGAATCGGTAAAGGCTGCAATAGACCTCCTTGCCTCTCAGTATCCAATTTTTCCTGCTGACAAATGATGCACGTATGTACATACTCCTCCACATCCTCTCTCATCTTTTCCAAAAGAACCCTCTCTCCAATAATGCCAAGGAACGACGTTTCCCTGGGTGGCCAGCCCACGAAGAATTGTGGCATTCCTTCAAAAGGTGCCTCCTAACCCCAGATGACTTTGGAACATAGAGTCGGTTCCCAAAGAGCAAGAATCCATTTCAGAGAAAAAACTTCCATGTATTCCCCTCCTTTATCTGCTTCACTATATTATGTGCCTGAGTATCAGTCTCAATGCTTTCCTTGAGCTTATTCTACATCTCTTCTATAATCTGTACTTGACTCCTACATTGTGTTGCCCGGTCTTCCTCCTCCTCCAATGCTACTAGTTGCCCCTTCCTGCTAAGGGCATCCGCCACCTTATTGAGTCTACCAGGTTGGTACTCAATAATCATGTCGAACTCTGCCAAGAAGTCCTACCAGCGAGCCTGCTTCGCTGAAAACTTTGGTTGTGATGCAAAATAACTTGCTGCAACATTGTCAATCTTGACAACAAAAGGTTTCTCAATCGAGTAATGCCTCCATACTTATAAACAGTGGATGATCGTAGTCATATCCTTCTCATTGACCGGATAACTCCATTCTCTATCCTACAACTTCCGACTCTCATATGCCACTAGATGTCCATCCTGCATAAGAACCCCTCTTATGGAAAAATCTGAAGCATCTGTGTGTACCTCAAATAGTCGCTTGAATTCCGGCAACTTCAGTATCGATGCTTAAACCATCCTCTTCTTCAAATCATCAAATGTCGTCTGACATTTATTCGTCCAACTCCATCGCTTGTCCTTCTTCAGAAGGTCTGTCAGTGATGATGTTACTTTGGAATACCCCTCTACAAACTTTTGTTGGTAGTTGGTCATGCCCAAAAACACCCTCATATCATTGACATTCTTTGGTTCAACCTAATCCTCAATTGCCTTCACCCTATTCGGCTCCATCTGTATGTACCCTTGACCCACAATGTGTCCAAGGAATGGAATCTCGGTTTGGGAAAACACACACTTTGACTTCTTCAAGTACAACTGAGTCTTCTTCAGCACCTCGAACACCAACGCCAAGTGCTTCTTATTATCCTCCATGTTATCACTATACACCACGATGTCATCCAAGTACACTACTATGAACGAATCCAAGTATGGACATAGTACATCATTCATCAAAGTGAAAAGCGTAGCAGGAGCATTACACAACCCGAATGGGATAACAAGGAATTCAAATCTTCCATACCTTGTCACTATCGCGATCTTCTTCTCATCTCCTTCTGCTATCCGCACCTGATAATATGCATGCCTCAAATCTAGCTTGGAAAAAACTTGGGCTTTCGCAAACTTATTGAAGCAATCTGCAACTAATGGCAAAGGATACCTGTTCTTTATCGTCTGCTTGTTGAGAGCATGATAATCACAGCACATCTGTAGCTCATTTGTATATTTCTTCCATTGGAACAATAATGGAGCTCCATAGGGGGACCTTGAAGATCGAATGAAACCTGCATCAGTTAAATCCTTCAACTATCATTTTAACTCCTCCAACTCAGGTCTTGACAACCGATAAGGAGCTTTAGGCAGAGGTTTCTTCACTAGCTCAAGCTCGATGCTATGGTCCACCACAAGCCTTGGTGGAAGTTTATTTGGTAGCTCATTGGGCATCAAATCTACATACTTGACCAGTACCTCAGAAATCTCAGCTAGAACAGGAATTCCCACTCCATCATCGCTATCAACTTCCCTGATAACAGCTACATATGTATCCACGTCTGACTCCCTCGTAGCCTTCTCCAAACTTAGTGTAGAAAAATGTTGCACCTTGACTTCCTTTTCTTATGAGTAGGAAAAGTCCAAGTCTGTGATTCTCTAATCAACATAACCTCATCGCAGAAGGGGAAAATAAATGCTCTATTGCCCTTCAAGAAATCCTGCCCCAATATCATGTCAAAATCGTTCATTTCCATCACCGTGAAGTCCAACCGACCTTGCGAGTCTTTAATCTGCACAGGCATTTCATGTGCCAAATACGCCGCTCTAGCTCTTGAGTTCATTGCCTTGACTTCCACATTCGATGGGAAAATCTTCAGTCCAACTTCTTTTGCTAGCCGTGTCGCCATGAAGTTATGTGTGACCCCCGTGTCCACGAGTGCTTGAATGGCCTTGCCATGAACCACCAAGTCTACGAAACCTAGATTATGAATCCATGATTTCTTCTCCATAGCTTTAAACTTCATACATACCTAGTCTCTACAATTCTCTCTGATACCACTTGTCACACCCCTAATTCCTTTTTCATGAATTTCCCAACATGTGGCATCGACCAAAAACTTAACCTTTTCATTTGTTAAAATGTTTCCTGAACTACGCCTAAATTTCACTTCATTAACCATATTAAACATTTAATGTGCAAAATAACATCAAATTAACATTCACCAGTAGAAGACAGTCTAATATATGCAAGTGAGATTTGTATTATAAAATTTGTTTTACATTCACCGGGAGGAAAATCTCAACCGATGCTTTACAAATTTTCCACCGTTCAGCTATTGTGCAACTCAGCCTCCGACCGCTACACCACTCAACCTCACCCGAATACCCTTCGTTCACACCTTGGTTTCTTCCTACATTTCCTCTACCCACGCCCTCTGTGCGGCTTCATCGTTTCAGCCTTCCGTCGGGTCAACCTTTGTTCGGCAGGCGCTCTCTCCACGAGTCACACCAACTGCACCTATGCACAATTGTTCAACCGGGGGGTGCCCTTTGACTACCCTATCACAATCCACACACTTTTCCACACCTGGTAGGCATGCACACCTCGTGTCACCCTACTCGCGTTCGTTCCATCAAAACTTGCGTTCTGATTTACTACCTGTCGTGTGGGCACATCTCGCCTCCAAAGTAACTCCACCGCAAAGCTTGCCTTATGAGATGCTTGCACTTCGCTTGTTCATTTCGCGCTCTATCTTCATCGATATATACAAGTGTTAACCCTTTCAGGTGGGGGCTTTGGCCATGGTCCAAGCTGATCCACCATCCATGTTTTTCACCATCGGCTCGAGGTAGGGGCACCTGCACCCGAGACTGCCCACCCACTTATAAACATGTGGTTCAATACTTAGTCATATTTCCGTTTCAACTTCACTTTTGCCTCTCACCATCTCATCGCCTTCGTCGAGCACACGCCCGCTCATCGAGTTGCCTCCTAGCTCGTCGTCGCCCAACGAGTCGCCCATCGCTCGCCTTTAATTTCCTTTGGTTAAACACGCCCAGTGGGTGTGCCCATGCCGCCCGAACGCCGCAATAACCCATGGGCATTACAACGTCTGTCTTGTGAGCAACAGCTCGAGGGAGGCTTGGACCTAAAGGCAAGTCTCATGGCAAAGATAAATATGTAAGATGAAGTGGTGACTGAGGCTTGGACCTGAAAGAAAGTCTCATGATTACAAGGATAAATATGTAATATGAAGTCGTGACTTCGAAAGTATAAATATGTAATATGAAGTGGTGACCTCGAAAGTTAACTGACGTAAATCTGTATCTAGGTAATTAATGAATGCATTGTATTTAATTTAAACTATAAATTGTACATATAGTAACTCTTAAAATTAGTTAACTAGATGTCTTGAGGTCACTAATCTGAACTATGATAATATAGAAATGCACAAGTAAAAAACGATAATATAGAAATTCACAAGTAAAACAACCTGGATAAACCCTATGTATAAAAGAAGAAAAACCTTAGAGATTTTAACATAGAAAAACACAGTATTGTGAAACTAACAGAAAGAGAAATATTTCACTATATATGCAAAACTACAATTTTTACAAAAGAAAAATAAACTGATTTTCTAGAGTAAAAATGTCATTTCTCGGAATAAATATTTTGACAAAAGGAAAACATTATAACTAGATACAGATAGCTATCATAGTAAAGAAGATGACATTTTTGGAAAATAAATATATTAACAAAAGACTACATTATAACCAGATACATAAAGCTATTATAGTAAAGGTGTCATTTCTAGAAATAAATACGTTGGCAAAAGAAAACAAGTAAGAGGTGAGAATTATGGCCATAATATTACAAATATACTCAGCTAAAAACCAAACGACCAACTCGAAAATTATATTTACCCATATTATCAATCCATGGTGGGTCACCTGCGACTGAATAGGCAATAGGGAAATGTTTTCCATAAATTAATCGTAACCTTAGAGGAGCAGAATTGTCAGACCGAGATTACCCCGTTAAGGGGATATCACAGATTTTAACGTTACATACAATGTTAAATTTTAATGGGTGGTATCCGTTGAAAATTGGAGATATGCCAATGGTTTGATTGTACACCACATGCTTTACTCTTAAGAAGTGGCTTGAATGCATGTCATAGTTTTGTTTCAGAGATGTTGCAGCCCTCCTTAAAAGTACCTTCCAACCCTGTGAGGAAAAGGATAACATACTTTCACACAAGAGAAGTGAATATAATTGGAGAATAATTCGAGATAATCACAGTGCATAATGGTCTCTCTTTTATAATATCCTTACTAGAATTATTAGGCGTTTGACATGAAATATCTTTGTCAACATGATCCATCCTCTCAATTTCTTCCCTAAATTTACTTTAGCTTCCTCACGCATGCTTCTTGATATTGCATCTTTGTACTTTTGTAAAACTGCTCTGAGAAGGCTGGTTCTTAATGTCTTGCGAATCTCATTTTATTGACTCTGACAGAAGATCTCTAAACGTTTTGTAATCAACAAAATAGTTGTTACATCGCTCGATTCTTCGAGCATGTTATCGAAATTTGATTTGGTTATTAACTTTAAGATCTTGGAAAGAAGTCCTATGGCTACTTCGTGATGGTCACCTTCATTATTTATTGCAAACCCCATAACCTGCAAAAATATTACAAGAAATAAATTAAGCGATTGCATGAAGTTGTTTTCAAATTAAGCTGCAGTAGAAGACATTAATTTTAAAATGAAATATTATGGTTATCGAATCCAGTAACATAGCCATCACCACAACCTAAATGATAGGCGCCATTGATTTCTGAACGGCCACCATATCCTAACTCATATTGATCACCACCTTTCCCATAGTCTGAATTAGAAAATTAACATAATTAACTTAAACTGCGGTATTCAGAGCCATAACTAGTGTGCGAAAACTTGTTGTCGCCATATACATAACCACTACTATTTCACTGACCTCTGAAGGAACTGAAATAGAACTGTGGCGATGCCTCCGTTGAATCAACAACCAAGTTACCAATAATTTGTCCCTCCATTGAAACGACAACCACGTTACAGCGAGCTGCAGGCGGGATAGGAAAATGGAAACTTCACCTGGCCGCTATGAAGGATGCTTCACCTCCAGACTCAAGACATCGCTCCATGCTCCAAACTTAGAGAAAGGATATTCCTTCAAAATCCATTTCCACTCTCCACTTGTAAAAAAAACTAAAACGTTAGCACTGGTACATCCATCCCTGGGTTGATATAGAGATGCCTTCGGCGAACAATGGAAAAATATCCGTTATTTATACTTATATCTTCTGATATAGGCTTCTCTTTTATGGCCTCTTTGATGCCCCAGGTTTCAGAAATCGAAGCATTTCTAATAGGATTCTGAAGATATGCAAAAGATGTAATGATTTCTAGATTTGTTTGGCCTACTTGTTTTGAAATGGGATGTAGTGTTGTAGCTTATGAGTACTCCAGGGATTCAGTTGCTTCATAATATGAGCTTAATATAGGAAAAAATTATATGGATATTTTTCTTCAAAATAGGGTTTATTAAAATTTTTCACTTTTTTTGTGTGGTTAAAATGATAGTTGAATTACTAATAGATAATTTATGGGATATTGTTTCTAATGGATTTTAAGAACCCTCTAGTCAAGTTTCTTACGAGACTTCAAAATGATTAACCTATTATGAATAAAAATGATGATGCAATAATATTGTTTCTCATTCAATAATGTTTGGATGATAGTATTTTTCTAAAAATTGCAATAACAACCACATTTGGGAAGCAACACCATTTAGTAGATCTTTGTAATTGTTAATCAATCTATAATTATAACAAGATAAGTCAAATATTTTGGTAACACAAAAGTAATTAAATACACCATGGAAGATCTTACATAAGCAAATGGAAATTATTAACATGACGTAGAAAGTGAAGCCCACTATGCATATGCATGTCTCGAAGGTGAGATTGAATTTGAAGATGGTGAAATTGAAACCACCTTTATAATAATGGCAACGGAACTTTCCTTAAGAGTGACTTGCAAAGCCCAAATATGATGGAGACCAAAGTAAATATAGAAAAGTTATTACGAGTATATAAATATAAAGAACAAAATATATAAATAAAATAATCAAAATTGTTGAAGCTCTTGTGACAAATAAAGGAGGAGATGAAAGAAAATGTTGAAGTTGTTTTTTTTTTATCTTATAGAGACTAATCAAAAAGTTCAATCAACAATAGTTAAGGTACAATTAGATATATAAGATGAAATCTATGAACAAACTGCACCAACATGTAAAAGGAAAACTAGTTTTTAATTGATCTAAGTGTTCCAAGCCTAGCTGAGATTTTGACCAACATGTAGTAGTGGTTGTATTTAAAGGAGAGTTATTAGTGTTCATGAATTTTGCAATTGAGATTAAGGGTGTTGCTAAAAAGTATTATGTATTGTTAATTGATCTAGTCAAGTAGTGAGTTATCACTCCAAGTCATCCTTAAAATGATATTTTTAGACATTGTTAGTCTTGATAATTTTATAAATTATTGATATCTTTAGAAAAGTTTAATTTAGACAATTTTGGAAAATTCCTAAACTATTGTAGAATCTGTCTAATTGGGTTTCCAATTAGTTTTCACTCCTATCTTTGCTCATGAGTTTTATCATTTCCATACCTCTAGCAACATGAAATGGATAAATACTATCATAATTTGAGAGAGATCCCACTAGAATTATTTTAATATATAACATGCCCCCTTGAATTTCTAAGGCCATCTCTAATACTATAATTTGCATCATCATTCCAACGATCAAAAATATATGCACAATGAAGTAATGGAGTGGCAATAAACATACAGAAGTCAATGTTGGACGAATTTTCTAGATCGTTAACTTATGTCATCATTAATTCTACTTCTAAACATTTTTTGGGACTTAAGGTGAGGGAACACAAGAGAACCACAATTATGAATACTATCTTCCTTACACATGAATACAACCAATCAAAAATAGAATGTCAAATTAGATAAAAATGGAAACAAAACTAAACTTTGGAGTAAGATAGGGAATTGTAAAGACTTATTATACATACTAATAAGCAAAAATCCCATGGAAAATGCCATAGGGGACACTGTAGATAATGAAAATTGTTAAGAAAAAAGCAAGGGAGGTTGTCAAAGAGAGACAAATCAAAAGGAATACTGAGAAGTGTTAGGAGGAAAAATGAAATTGAACTATAACATATAACACAACTTCAAACTACCAATACTACTTTACTTAGAGTGTCACATTTTCCCTTAAAAATAACAATGAATATGCTTAAAACTCCTACTATCACATTCAATTTGGTCTTACAAGATACTTAAGCCTCATCAAACTTAAATTCAAAGTCTCTTATATATCTCTCTTTCATAAAAAAAAGCACCAAAATTATAAGTCCATCAATTTTCAAGAATGGAACAATTGGAATTTGGTAACTAATTTAACTAAAATAAAATATAACAAAAACAAAAGAGAATAGTCATCTTGGTTCGTTAGTCTTGTTAGTCTTGCCACAAGATACTATATCATTCACTTCATTGTTAAATTCCATTGACTCTCTATTATTTTGTTCAAATTTCACAATTTTAAACAAAGTTTCGGGAAAGTGTTGAATATTTCTATCATGTAAATTCAAATTTTTTTTCTAACTTCTGGAAATCTTATTTCTAATTTTGATTTTCAATTAGGCAAGGGAGTCTTGATAAAACATAATTCCCTTGGTGGAGGTAGATTTATTTTTAGTATTTTTTAGTTCCTAACAAATCATTTTAAAATAAAAAAGGCTAATTTTGAGAGAGGTCATTTTGTCAATCAATTCTCTGACACCGTTATGCTTGACACTATGATTTTCCTACTTAGTAACGCTAAAACTAACGGGTTTCCAAGTCACTTACGTAAGTGAGGGGGTGGGAGGGGAGCCAGGGGGGATGAATAAATATGTGGAGGAAGGAAAAAGGGTGTGCAAGAAGTCCTCCTATGCACAAGGATAATTGAATATGCAAAATTGTGGCATGGACAAAAAGGAATAATTTGATTGTTGAGTTCTCTACACAAAGATGCAATAATTGTCAAGGTTGCAAGTAATGGTGGGGTGGTGGGTTGGGGCTAAAAGAAATATCCACATGAACATTTTTATATATTAATTTAATATGGAACTACTAATATTTTGACGTGCGGATAAAGGGTGTGTAGGAGGTGTGAGATAAATAATGTGTAGAGAAATTGCATGTGAGGTAAATTGTTAAAGAGAAGGGACTATATTGATTCATGCTTTATTCCTTTACACTTAGCACAATGTATATTCTAATCTTTAAAATATCTCTACACATTACATGGAAACCAATCTATCTTAGTGTTAATTAATTTTGTTCATTATAACGAATAGTTAGTTTCATTTACAAATACTTTCAATGTTGTCAAGTGTTTGAGGTTTCCCTTTTCCTGAAGTAGGAACATGAACTTTTCTTGTCTCCCATACTTCTATCGTACACCTACCTCTTTGATTGTGTGAAGTGAAGAAGTGCAAGTGATGGTAAAGTTAAAATTTAATTAAAAATTAGTAGTATAAGGCATATAGGTTCAACTAACTATTAAATTCATTTGAAAAACATTATTTTTTAAAATACTTAATGCAGAGGTCCAGAAGAATCTCTTTGAATGTGCAAAGTGTGGAAGTGCAAGCAATGGTAAGGTTAAAAATTAATTAAAAATTAGCAGTATAAGGAAATACATGTTTAAATAACTAATAATTTAGTTGAACAACATTACTTTTTAAAATAGTTAATGTGAAGGTGTAGAAGGAGCTTTCATTGTTCTCTTTTTGTACATATGCACAACTAAATCTGTGCACTTGGAGCCACCGAAAATAGTTTTTAGATCTCTACCAGGTAGTTTCACTAGAGCTATTATGTGGATGAAGGAGAAAGGTTGTGTGAAAAGTGTGGGAGAAAGGGTGTGCAGAGAAATTATGTGTGGGGATGAAAAAATATGCAAAGGAGGCTATAATATGAAAATCTTATGTCTATTTATCTATCATGGGGGTACGAAAACAAGCGAGAAATTACACTATATCATAATTAAGGGGGGAGATTCGATATGGAAAATCTCAAATGAGAAGATTCAAACAAGTTCCTTCTCTGCTTATTAATGAAGAAGTGAACTTAAGAATATTTTCTCTCATTAGGATGGAGAATTCCATGCTCACCATGGGAACTAATCAGGTGTATGGGAAGTGCAGGAAAGGTTTTGCAAACAAATTATGTGCAGAGGAGTTGGTTAAATATTAGGGACTATATGGAGTCAAGCAATTTTTCTCTATACTGAGCACAATGTATATTTTAAAATTATAATCAATTACTATCAAATTCAACTAAACAACATTGTTTTTAAATAATTAATGTGAAGGTGTGGAAGAATATTTCATTGTTATCTTTCCGTACCTGCAAATGGACATACTTCCACATTTAGAGCCAGTGAGCATAGTTTTGAGAACTAGACATGAAACTACCTGCAAAGAAATTTCGGTAGAGCTCATTTTCACCTCTCTATCGAATGAAATGAGCCCATGTCAACATAGTAGTGTGCACGATTGATCACCCACCCTTATTTCATAGACTACCATGTTGGATACGTTATCATGAACTAATTTAATTCCTAGATGCAATTTCTTATTTTTCATTGCAATCACCTTTTTGGAATTATGGCTTATGAGAGCCCAATCCTAATCCCCATTGGGGAAAATGAATTTACAATTTAAGCACCAAGATTTTGATAAGTCTTTTACAAAACACATATTATTCTTTGGACCATGGCTCTATATTCAATTCTAATTCCAATTCTCATTACATTGCATTCAAATTCGGAGTTTGTTTACCAATTTTGAAAAGAATCCTAAGATGTTATACAAAAACATTAATTGAAAGTATATTTTTTAGAAATTTATTTGAGATTTTATATATTACCTAATGTTTTGTAGATTCCAAATTATACTAAGTGTGAGGAACCATTTCTAGAAGCATCTAGAGGGGATGGAGTTTCTTTTACTTGCTCTATACAACCATTTTCCTGCACAACACTCCTTTCTGATATGCATTAGAAAGACATTTCATTTAATATCAGATGATAACTATTTAATTGACAAATGTGAAATCACAAATACATGTATTATCTCTACAAGTGTGTTGGTAAGATGTTCAAAATAAGATATCATGAATAGTAT
>APFE031167948.1:0-10317 GCA_000404065.3 Pinus taeda | reverse complement strand
TTCAAGAATAACCTAATATTTTGTTATAAATAGAAGGGTTTTACATTCATTCTTCACTTTTGATAATTTTCATTGTTGCACTCACTATTGTAGCTTCGATTATTATCATTGTCGCACACCATCTTCTTTTTTATTTGAGTTCTCATTGAGCTCAAACATTTTGTTTGTTGGGTTTTATACATTATAAAGGAGAGAGACTCCACAAAAGCCAAGAACCCATCCCATGGGGGGGATTGGTAATATTATTTGTTCCCTTCATAGGTGTTGCTTAATAAAATATATTCTTTATATATCTGGCTTCCATTGGATTATTAGAGTTATTTACACTTATTTTCTTATTCCATTATGTTGTCTAACTATTTCTGTTTCATAGATCAGGGATTTTGCATGTTTTGTTTTTATCATTTGTTGCAGATCTACACTGTTTAACAACCATTTTTACTATTAGGGTTGTTTTTCATCCACAATCTAAAGTAGGTTCTTTTCGTATACCTTTGAGAAGAATACTGCATAACAGGTGGCTTAGGTGCAAGAAAATTCAATATTACCTCTACCTTAGAAGGATCAACCCGAATTCCTGTAGCTGAAAGTAGTTGTCCCAACATTATTACTTCCTCCATCATCATATGACATTTTATTGTACTAAGAGAAAAATGTGTCTGTATACATATTTTAAGTACTTTCTCTAAGTTTTGTAGACCTTCTTTAAAAGAATCCCCATATGGGGTGAAGTCATCCATGTCGATTTAAACACTATCATTAATTAGGTCAGAAAAATTCGTACTATTTCCTTTTGAAATGTAGTGGGTGTGTTACAGAGACCAAATGGGAGGACTCTATAGGCAAAGGTGCCCCAAGGACATGTGAAGGTGGTTTTATCTTGATCCTCAAGAGCAACTTGTATCTAGTTGTATCCACTGAACCCATCCAGAAAGGAGAAAAACTTCTTTCTAGCTAATGTATCAAGGATTTGGTCAATAAAGGGTAGGGGAAAATGATATTTTAATGTTAATTTATTTAATTCCCTGTAATCCACACAAATCCGCCATTTTCCATTGTTCTTAGGAACAATGACTAGTGGGGAAACCCATTGACTGTCCGATATCGAATAAATGAAACCCATGTCTAATCACTTATGTAATTCATCTCTGACAAAAAAAATTAAGGTAGGATTAATTCTTGTCTATGGTTGCCTAAGAGGTTGACATTCTTCTTTAATGTATATGTGATGAGTGCATAAATTGGCAGGGATGCCTTTCATATCTATATACTCCCAAGCAAAGGCTATTTTATGTTCCCGAAGGACCTTCAGTAACCTTTCAGTTTAGGAGGGAGAATTGTGAGGATTAATATTCAATGATTTCCCTCGTTCAATTTCTATGGAAATGTTGTCACGGGGTACAATTATAGGAATATTTCCAACTTCTATTTCTGGTTCCATATTTTCCTAAATGTTGCAACTCATAACAGACTCAAATAACTGGTGGGTTGGGTCAGAATTAGAGTTGGAACTGCTAAGAAAGGTGTTAATGGTGTCATCCTCCATTTCATCTTTGAAAGAAAGAGCCTCATAGAGGGTAATGATAGTTCTAACTTCTTCATTTTTGGATTCAGGCTCTTTCATAGGTAGAGATTTTTCCATGAAGGTAAATCTTGGTTTATCTGATGAACTTGGTTCGACAAGGGGGTAGAGGATAATATTCTTTGTAATTTCCCCATTTGATATTAGCATATTTCTAGACCGACACCCAATGTAAGCATATGTAGTTGCAAGCCAAGGTCTCCCTAAAATCAAAGGGTGTCTACTGGTTGGGGATTGAGTATGTAATCCTAAAAGATAGACAGGGTATTTCCATGAATCTACTGAAATAGTTATATCTTCCATCTTCCCTACCGATGTTATAGTAGATCGATCTACCAATTCTAGGATGGTGGGAGTTGGTTTAAGGTTCCTCAGACCCAAGGTAATCACTGCTGCAGAGGTCATAATGTTAATTGCTGCCCCCAAATCAACCAATACATTTGGAATATCAACCCCATTAATCTGAACTATTAAAATTAGGTTCCAAGGATCCCTGTATTTAACAGGTATAGGCTTGCCTAGCATTATATCTGATAATTTTCCCATAACGTGAATAGTGAGTGGATCCTTCAGTTTTCTGCTAAGTTTCTTAGAGCAATATTCTTTAATTGTTTTGGCATAAATTAGTACGTCCTTCATAGCCTGAAGTAACGGGATTTTAACACATAAATTCTGTAGCTACCCTAAAATGTCAAATTCGAGATGAGGAATTTGTTTGCTCAATGATAATATCTCAGGATAATGTGGACCAGTCAAACATCCTCTAGTAACAATCGTTTGTGAAGGGGTTTGTTGTTTAATAGGAATTTGTATTGACTCATCCCAAATTGTTCTAGTAGAATCTCTAGGTTCTGATTCCGAGCCTTCATCATCGGTATTTTCAACAATTATTGGTGAAGTCTGAGTATTCACCACTCAACCAGACCGAACGTTCAATTCATTACATTTTGTGGTGGCAAAACTATACGCAGGGAGTTTGAGTGTCTCAAGCTATTGAACCCATCGATTGTTTGGATTTGGATTGGATTGAACAGGTAGTTGTGGATGAAGAGGAGGATTACTAGTGGACCCATTAGAAGATAGTTGTAGCTATTGTTGTGGCATAGGTTGGGAGAACTGTCCTGAAGGAGGAGGAGGAGGTCCACGCCAATTCTGGGACCATCAAGGATTTGGACTAGATTGAGGGTACCATGGTTGCAAGGGAATTGGATATTGATAAGGCTGCGGCCATGAGGGTGAAAAAGATACATACAAAGGCCTAAAATTCAAATTATTAAAATACTAAGAATTTTCTTGAGGCATACCTTGATTCATGTTCTGTGGTCGTGGTTGACATGGCTACTTTGATCCTATAAAATATAGTTGATCCATTTCTTCATTTGTTGCTTGAACAATTGCCTTCAGCCTAGGAAGAGATGGACATGTGCTAGTAGAATGACTCTATTCACATATCGCACAAGTCTTGGTAGACGGGTAAAGCTCTGCAAAGGTTTAGTCATTTATTTTAGAAAGTGGAAACAATATTTACTGTGTAAATGGCATGGCCTATTTATTTTCTAGGGTTCAAACAAATCAAACCCTAACCTATCTATGCCGTTACAGATAGGTATTTCTTTCCTTTGTTCCATGACAGGAATGGTGGGCGATCCTTATCTTCCAAACAGGGATGGAGTGCTTATCTGTTCTTTCCTTAAACGAGTAATAAGATATGGAATGGTTCTTTATTTTTTATGTAGCAATCCTATAACAGGTTGGGAATAAGTGCCTTTAGTGGGATTTATAACATGGAGATTGGATTTCTAATGGATATCCTTCCTCTACCATTTTCATGATATTGTATTGAGAAATACCTATGTAATATAGCAGTATATCCTTCCTCGAAGTAGTAGCAGGAGATCCTTCGATTGCTTGGCCTTTGTTTGACTAGAGAGGTAGGCGTAGGTTACCTGGTTACAGTTTTTGAACAAGACCCAAAGCAAGACCTAGAAGTCAAGATAACAACTTAACTAGGTTAGAATAGTTACAGATAGAGAAACACCTAGGTTACAGATATAATAGATCTAGCAACCTATTTATTGAGATCTAGATTATGCAACATTGAGTAATATATAAACCCGAGAAGAGTTAGATTCTTACGAGCGAGATCTTCATGCTTATGACCATCTTAGTCTTTAGAGAGTGAAATGCTCTAGATCGAGATTGAGATCAAGATTGAGTAATTTCTCTCTATGAGAAATAATTTTTATTTCCCCTGAATTACAACTAAATCTAAAGAAACTACAACCCAACAGAATACATGGAATGGAAGAAAATTTAGTTAACACCCAACGTACGATGCTTGACGAGTTGGTACTCTAAACGCCTTGACAACACAAAATCTTCGAAATACCTTCAAAACACAAAATCTTGAAAATATAATGAAAATAACATGTATTGGAATGAGAATAACATGCATTGGAAAAGGGGCATTTAGAAAGTTTCAACTATAATGAATCCTAAGAATAGCCTCGTAAAAGCCGAACGATGTTGTAAAATCCCACCATAATATGAATAAAGGAGGTTAACCCACAAAAAGAAAAACCGATGACTCTGAAGTTGTGAGTGCTTAAGACCAAAATGATAAAATACTTTTAATAGAGCAACACGAAGAGAATATGATAAGTATGTGAATTACCTTTGAAGTTAGATTTATTTATAGTGGTGTAGGATATTGTACAACACAATCGGTTAGTGAAGTTAGATTTATTTATAGTGGTGTAGGATATTGTATAGCACAATGGGTTAGTGACTCATTATGTAAATCTTATGAATGGGATTTTTTTTTTTTTAGGTATTAAGTGTTATGTATTATGATAATGAATTGTTTATTTTATTTACATATTTGTAATGAGCCAATTAGTGGCCTCGTGATGAGTTTTTGAAATTTAATAATCTCATACAAAATGCTAACTCCTAATACTATTACATATCAATCTGAGTGTTACACCTTTTGTGAAACTAAGACCTAAAACCATCCAACTTTGATTGATTGGATTTTATAGTTTTATGAATGAATTTGAACATTATATATATGTGTTTTAATGGGGTTACTTAATTAGCTTGTGTGGTTTTCCAAAATGTTCATGGATAGGAGCTAGTTGTTTTCATGCTAAACGCTTTGTTTTTGGGTGTGCAGCCAATGTCTAGCGTGACATATTAGGCATAGAGCACCTTTCCATCGTTCAATATCTTATGGTGTTGGAATTCCTTTGAAAATCAGCTTCCTAATAAAACATGAGCTACTTCTTAAAACAGAGGGATGACCCTCCCATGCACATGGGACACTTAGTTGAGGCACCACACAAAAGATGCATAGTGTTGGGAGAAAATATTGCATTCAATGACATAGTTTATGGTCGTATTCATATCCTCCCCTTTTCTTAGTTGATGGGCATCATGAAATACATATATTTATTTGGTACTTGTGAGGGTTGTGTAGAGATGATCTATGAAGCCTTTCATGACATCTGACCTTTTGAAGCTGAGAAACACGTCATATATCCATGCTCTCCACATTCCCACTACCATTCAGAAAGAAACAGATTAATTTGTTGCTCAGAAACACCTCTTATCTCTATGCCCTCCACATTCCCACTGGCATTTAGAAAGAAACAAATGAATACGTTATCTTGAGAAGGTGTGAGTGAGGTAACCTTATATGGAGCTACGGAGCTTGGAGGCTAAGACTCGAGCACTGTATGGAGCATTTGATTAAGTGCATCACGGAGGGCTTTATGAGGAAACGAGATGAATACGTTATCTTGAGAAGGTGTGAGTGAGGTAAGCTTATATGGAGGTACCGAGCTTGGAGGCTAAGGCTTGAGCATTGTATGGAGCATTTGACTAAGTGCATCATCGAGGGCTTTACGAGGAAACTAGATGCTAAGTGGATCATGAAGTGTTTTACGAGGGAAACTAGACACTTTTGGTTTGGGCATCATTTCAATTAGTAAACTAGACATATAATGCGTAAATCGCCACTTTTGGTTTGGGCATCATTTCTATTAGTAAACTAGACATATAATGCGTAAATTGCTACCTTTCCATATAAGTATATATGGAAAGAAACAGAGAACTAGCTGTGAAAAACCCACCATCAATATGAAACTGGATTGGAAAGGCTCGTTGGAGAAGACCTTTCTTGGAATCTACAAAGAGAAGAAAAAGAACTAACTAGGTCGGGGATGCTCTCCCAAAGAAAGTAGTCACCTTATTTCTAAGAGTGATCATGTTCACTTGCTTTGACGACCTCTCAATATATCTTTATTTAGCAATCATCAAAATATATTTTTATATAATTATATACACCTAACTTTAATATTTTTAATTTAATAATTTGAATAATATTACAATTGATGTAAATAACTAAAATATTTATAATTAACCTTTTGGAGGTTTTGAGTAATTAATGCTTTGGATCAAAGCAACTAAAAGTACAAGTTAGACAGGGAGTGATCTCAAAACTAGTACGAAAATATTTACAATTATTTAATTTTTAAGAAAAAAATTACTACAATATATGGAAGAGAAAATAAATTTGAAATTTTTTATTTCAAAATTTGAATAATATTACAATCAATTTTAATAATCTAAATATTTGGAACTAAACTGTGGTGATTTTGACGGCAGTAATCTTAAAACCAATATTACCTCACAAACCAAAAGTAATCTTAAAACCCATATTACCTCACATGAAATATTTGTAATTTAAAGTAATCTTAAAAGCCATATTACCTCACAAACCAAAAATATTATGAAATATCTGTAATTTAAATTAACCAATTGTTTTTTTTAAATATTAATAAAAAATAGTGTGTAAATAAAAAAGCAATTTATCAACGGCCAAATCTCAAGTTATAATCCATATGGCTTAGGAATCCTCCACATTCGAATAGATAAACCTTAAAAGCCATACCACGCTGCTGTCCAAAAAAATTAAGCTAAATTATAACAGAACCTTCTGTGCAGGATGTGGTCAAGTTGCTTATTCGGGGTTTATTTTGCTTTTCCTGCGGCTGAATTGCACACATTAGAATATACACATGGCCGAGCCGGTGTATAAGAATGTAGAATGGCACCTTGTTTAGGGTTTAGGGTTTCATACCTAGTACTGTGGTTGCCAACAAAGAACCGAAAAAGCGAGCAAGTGAAAAAAACTACAGCAATATCGCAAATAATTATAAAATAGTAATAGTGAGTTAAAAGATTGGTAATTAAAAGACTAATAATTAAAAGATTGGTTAGGTTAAAGTTGATTATGATCCAAAAAAGCAAGCGTAAAAGCGACACATGCCATAGTCATTATATACTGGCACGCGTGACAGGGATCGGTGATTGCGATGAACAAAGAATGAGAGGAGGAAATTCTGCTTCCACCAACGAAGAGGAGATGATCGAAATTCATGGAGAGGGTAATTTTATGTTCCCTCTAATTTGTTTGTCTATCTTTTTGTTGGTGAACCAGGGAAATGCAGTAGGCATTTGAGTGATTTTATGTAGCCTCCTCACAAATTGTTTTCTCTGTTGAATCTACAGGTAAAACATGGGTGTTCTTTTTCTCTCAAGCAGACTCTGATGTAAAGTTGTATGTCTTATGGAGCGCTCCATAAATGTTTTGTTCTGTGTAGTGTTGTTGTATGCATCAATGCCCTGTGTAGTCTAGTTGTGGTTTGCGTCTTGTGTAGTGTGTAAATGTTTATTTTGTTTGTGTCTGTTAATCGAGAGAGAAAGTCCCAGCGGAGCAGAATATGGACTGGTGGTTGAAAGGCCAAATTGATCGACAAATAATGCATTTAGAGTGAGTGAGTGCAATGTAATATTTTCTTGAATTATTTTTAGATTCATTTTCGAGCCTTTTTCTGATGAGTTGGGATTTTATATACAGGAGGTGGAGCAGACGTTTCCAGTGCTTTTGCAGCAAGAAATGAGGGGTTTCCAGAGTTTCAATAACAAATGAAATATAGCAAGGTTAGTAAGATGCCCCTCTATTTCTTGGTGCATTTTACCAATAAGAGAGCATGTAGATTGCAAAGCAGTTTTTCCAATTGAGTCGGTTTTAGTCCTCTGTGTCGGTCTGTGTTAACATAAGTATTAGGTGGTTAGGTGGTTTTCCATGTAACTGGTAAGGTCCCCCATCAATCTTTTTGGCTATTGACAGAATTGGTCTCTCCAAACACCCAATTTGTCTCCTCCTTTTCATGGTTGCGTTGTTTTTTAGAGCATCCAATCGGTCGCCCAACTGAGCTCCTCCTTTTCTCATTTCATGGTTGGGTTGTTGTAATTTCTTGCAGCATTGGTCTGCCTAATTGAACTCCTCCTTTTTTCATTTCATGGCTGGGTTGTTTGTTACAGCTTTGGTCTCCCCAAACCCCCAATTGAGCTCCTCCTTTTCTCATTTCATTCCAGCGCAGCCAATTGTCCCATATCCATAAGAGTTGCATAACCTGATCAAGCCCAAGTTGCTTAAACTAGGAGGCTGGGTAGATATTAACCCCATGAAGCATATTATGCGTGGGTAAATTAAGCGAAGGTGGTTCAGTCAATTGAGACGCACCGCCAAAAACCTGCATAGAGAGAGGCACCACCAAAAACCTTACAGAGCCAGATCTACACATTCACAACAAAGACCAAGCCCTCTCTCTTGATTGTGCAATTCAAAAGTCACAGATCGAAGAAACCCCAGAAATTCCAGCGGTAGGGCTTAGCAATTCTATTACAGGTCCAATTCAATTCTATTTGGACTCAACTTTCTGTTTAATACAACGATTCAATGAATCTGTTAAGAAAGCAGGGTGATTATTTTTCCTGTGGTCTTTTCAATAGAATTCATCTTTCCTCTAGAGTATAGGGCTTAGCAATTGTATTACGGATCCAATTCAATTCTATTTAGACTCAACTTTCTGTTTAATATAACGATTCAATGAATCTGTTAAGAAACAAGGGTGAAATTATTTTTCCTCTGGTCTATTCAATAGAATTCATCTTTCCTCTGGAGTATAGGGCTTAGCAATTCTATTACAGATCCAATTCAATTCTATTTACACTCAAATTTCTGTTTAATACAACGATTCAATAAATTTGTTAAGAAAGCACGGTGAAATTATTTTTCCTTTGGTCTTTTCAATAGAATTCATCTTTCCTCTAGAGTATAGATGGGTCATAAAGCCAAACTCGTTGATGTGGGAGGAAAACACAACACAATGGCCACGGGCTTTAGAGTTCTAGTCTGCGCGTGGCGTAGGTTTTACGTGAAGAGTGTACGCATCATAGTAGTCCAATATAAAGAGCCTCTTGCCTGCTTATATGTCCACTAGCCATGCATAATTTGACCGGACACTTTCTTTACTTTAAAAAATTATAAGTTCGAATAAGTTGTAAAAAGAATTTAATGACTTAATTAGGAGTACCTGTTTCACTGACATTCCATTCCATCTAGTTCTTATTGAACTTTCACGAGGGCCATAAATGTGTTGGTTTAAGTCGTTGGACAGTGGAAAGCTCTGTTATAAAGGAAATTCCTTATTGACACTACATGAAGCCGAAATCCATTGCTCCTGTAATAATAACATAGCGGTATAGCTTGCTTTTGCTGCCTACTTATAGACATCCGATTCATTCTTCCATGATTCATCATCCCCTGTGTTCCAACTCTTGGTCATTCTTCCACGATTCATCATTCCCTGTGTTCCATAGATACCCCTATCATTAACCAGATAAGTAATACCTTGCGTGTCTCTATTTGAGACTACATCCTAAACATAAAATATATGATTAAACTCTACTAGCTGCTAATAATATAGGGGAGTAGAAAATTGAATATTGTTTGGACATCTGAATGAAAAATCTCCTCGGACACTTAGTGAGGAATGATCCTTCTCAGGAATGATCCTAACATAACAGTATCGAAACAAACAATAAAACATAGAATGACCATAAAATAGCTTGCTTTTGCTGCCTACTTAAAGACATCGAATGACCATCGGATTCACTCCTGCAAATGTCTCGCTGGCAAACTCTTCGTCATTCATTCTTCCACGCTTCATCATCCCCTGTAATTAACCAAATAAGTAATTAAACCACCAAGCACCCACGCTTCACCATCCCCTGTAATTAACCAAATAAGTAATTACACCAGTTCCCTTAGATTAAGCACCCTCTTAATAATTCTAGTGGCTGTGATATTTTTAATTCATTAAAGATTATAGAAGCTTGAATAGAGAAACTAATTACCTTTTTATTTTTTATCCTAAACATAAAAAAAAATATTAAACTCTACTAAATACTAAGAAAATTGAATAGTGTTTGGACATCTGAATAAAAAATCTCCTCGGACGCTTCGTGAGGAATGATCCTTCCTGAGGAATGATCTTTTCACAATAGGTTTTCATATAGGTGCAACGCCCCGTAATGATCATATGGATACTAATAATAATTAAATGGCCACTTATAATAATTAAATGGCCACTTTGGATCAGGTATTATCGATATTGTTGGAGTTTTTATTTATCAGTGGTTATGAACAATAGTCCAGGTATTTATTCAGGCTTAAGTAATGGTTTACGGATTTTTTAATATCTAAATTTAATTATTAGTTAAATTTATTTTATTAAAACCAACCCAAATAGGAAACCTAGAAGACCACAATACAGTACGAAGCCATAAAAATAATTATTAATTAAATTTATTTTATTAAAACC
>APFE031167942.1:0-12393 GCA_000404065.3 Pinus taeda | reverse complement strand
CTAATAGGATGCTTAAGAAAAAATGATGTTGATGTGGAATTGGTTCAAGAACGATAGACATGAATGCAGGATTAGGAGTATTGTAGCAAATATCAACTGAATGACTTCTCTTGAACATATCAGCAACATTGAATGGAATTGGCAGCATCGACCCAAAATCGAAAGTGGAGGCTTTCATATGGCGTGATGAACCAACAAGATAAGCATATTTCCTAAACCAACTGTCACAGAGATGAAGTGAAAGAGTGTCATATTCAAGAGCGACTTGCTGCCATTAATAGAGTACCCTGCTTTCCTAATTTCCCCAACCATTGCTAGTAAATACCTCTTTATTTTTGACAAGCTTGAGGAGGATAACATATGCTTGATCTGTAAGTTTATCCTTCAGATGAATCCCTACGAGTATATTTAATTAACCCTGAGAGGGAGTGGTTTGGTCCCATCATGTTTGACGAGTCCATCATTATTTTATATTTTTACGAGTCTAACGAAGGTATAACTTAGCTTATTTTTTATATTTAGATAGTTTTAAAAATAGGTGAAAAAGAAAACTCCAAAGGTTCATTTTAGTAAATAGTCTCTTGAGTTCGAAAAGACAAAAAATGATACTCAAGAGAATCTCTTAGCCATGTTCCACTAAGGTATTCCTTTTTCGTAATTATTCTATCTCAGTCTGGAAAAGGGTTAAACTAATACTAAGTAGATGCCTTTTAATTTACTTTAACGAGTTTGAAAATACAAGTGCTCATCAATATTTTAATATCTAGGGAGTCTAAAAAGCTTTGAAAGAGAACTCTAGGCGGTTCCTTTTTCGTAAGTTTACAGAGCCTCAAATAGCGATAAAAGTATTCTCTTTGATCAAAATGATATGCTTTGATCCAGCCATTATCAAATCCATCAAATAGTTATTATCCCACTTAGAATACCACTAAAATATTAAAAATATTTGGTTCGAGATAAAATTAGGTCATGTTTAAGTCAAAACATTAAAATATTAATATTATAATCATAAAATATGAAAAAGTAATTCATTTTTACCATTTTACATTTAACCTCTTGGTGAGTGAGTTCTGAGTGTTTTCCCCCCCAATCTTATGCAGCTGATTGTGACCAATCTAGTGCATCATTTTGAGTGTTGTCACTTCTAGACAAGAGATCCCATCTTGCTCTTTCTTTCTACGGTTTTGTTTTTTCATTTCATGCAAAAAAAAAAAAATCAGTTTTTGGGTGATCTAGGGTTTCAATTTTTTGCCCTAGCTCCAACACACCCTTGTAAATTTGAAAGAAGCATTGGACAGGGGAAATTTACACTTCCCATGGTTTTGTAGTGCATTTTCTTTCCTTGGTAGGGTGCATTGGTCGCATTTCACAAAGTGGTTTTTCCTTTTTTACTTGACAAAATCTCCCAAAATTTTACATGAAATTCATCCTAATGATTGTTCTTGTCATGTTTCAGGTTTCCATCGAAAAATATTGGCTCTCATATGGCGAGAAATAGAACATGAGGTACAAGATATGGATGCAGCTAATGATCTAGCCACTATCTAGGAATTAAGGAATTATGGGCGTCTGAAATTCTCGTGGCTTCCTGGTATGAGGCAACAAATGGAGTTGCTACAATACCTTGTTCGATCATGGGATTTTCAGCACACACCTTCAAGCTTAGAGCACACATGCTTACCACACAAGTGGAAGATAGATATTTCCTTATTGGTTTATATAAGATAGGTGCCTCCATTTCATTATTTGGTTCAAGGAGGGGTGGAGAAATAGTCAAGGATTATACCAATGATGTTTCTTTATGAATTCTATCTCATTCAATGTATGTGATGCGAATTTAATTTAATTTACATATTCCGCAAATGTCTGTCTAAAACATGGTTTTCTAATGCGTCTATCAATGTATTTAGACTCATATAAATGTGTTGATATTGAATGTAATCAAAGTGTCTTTCTAGAAGGTGAAACCTTAAGAACATATGAAGCATAGTTGGACTTCTAACTGAATAGACATTAGTCAACTATAGTACTACAAGTTGTGAGCTAAGTTTGATAATTGTACGGTGGATACCATGAGAAATAACATCATATAATAGCTCGATCATTGCGATATACTCAACAATATTATTTGTAGAGCGACTGATACAACTTCCCTGTAAACTCACTAACTCCCCATTCGGAGCATATATAGCCCATGTTGTAGAAGAAATGTTCTAAGTACTATGACTAGCACCATCAACATAACCAACATATGGTTGAATGGATTTTGATATTTGCAAACCAAATGTAAACAAGATTAACATAAATCATAAGAAACTATGAAGGGGAGACACTGCAAACACACTCAAAACACCTATCTACAACATGTACATAGTGAACTATGCAAAAATGACTTAAGCATGGTATTTTTTAAGGTAAAAGCCATTTCTAGGCTACACCAATGGAACTCCATCAAAATCAACAAGCTCGTAGACCCCTTTAGCAAGAACACACTTAACAATATATGGATCTAGCCACATTGGCTTGAGCTTCCCTGATCCTAATTTATCATACTCTTGATCATATAACAAGAAATGGTCACCTTCTGAGAAGACACAAGACTTGACATTCTTGTCATATTGTGCCTTAATGAATTTCTTATGGGCTTCAAAATACATCGCGACATCATGCTAGATTTCATATAAACACGTCAAATGCAAGAGACGCTCTTATTCTATAGAAGTGGCAAGAAGGAGTTCAATTGATTCTAGACCGTATACCAATTAGAATGGTGTGAACCCGTTAGCATTCCAAATAGAAGTTCGATATGCCCACAAGGCTGCATAAAGTATTAGATGTTAGTTTGATTTATGAACCCCTATCATATGTTGAAGCATTAATTTTTAAAACTTTATTGATGGCTTCAACTTCCCCATTCACCTGAGGATAAGAGGGAGTTAAAATCTCATGGAAGAGGTCCAACTCAGTAGTCAGTTCAAACATCATGTGGTTACAAAAAGGTTTCCCATGGTCTGTGTTAGTGTCAGTATCTTCATCCCTCCGTCAGAGATCAATCCTCTTGTTGCATTTCATATTAGGAGTCCCGTCCGGTCATCTGCATTCCATTAGGCACATGGATTATCTAACGAGAGTGCTTTTCCTCATGTCCCTCATGTCATTTACCTACTGGTCATGTCTGTTCATTAAAAAAGGCATATACAGTCTTCTTTTCATTAAAATTTGCAAAATGTTGTTTTTAGGGTTTCATGGTCAATTAGGTCAGGATTCCATTAGGGTTTTGTCAATAAATGCTTCAAAGTGTCTAATAATTACCAGCAGGCCATGAGGAGGTTTCATCATCAATAAATTTCATCGACAAGTGTTCGAAAATGTGTTTTTCCTCAAAACTCTGTTTTGAGGAAAAAACAGAGTATTTAACCTTTATTGTACTAAAATCATGTAAATTTTGTTTTCTTCATTGCAAATTCCTTCATCTTCACCCTGGTTTCTTTCCTTAGCCTAAGAAGCTCCAACACCTGCAAAAACAAGCAAAGTTCAGCTCATTTAGTTCATCACAAAGCCCAAAAGGTGAAAAAGTCCAAAAAACAGAGTTTGAAATCAAGTCATTTTGAAAACATTGTAAAAGTGGGTTTCATGAACTAAAATCTTAAAAGCTCTTTGTTTATAAGCAATGCCATCATTTGAAAGTTCATTTGTAAAAGACTAGCAATGCAAAGTAATTTTTTTAAGCAAGAGGAGAAACTTGCGTGAAAATTGCTCCTGGTGACCGGCGTGGCGCACTGGGCAGGAGGCGCGGTGCATTGGTGAGGCGCGGCACACTGGGCCTCAGAACTCAGTGTATTTTTGCACGAGCACGGCGCATTGGTGAGGCGCAGCGCATTGGGTATGCTGCACAGCACATATAGCTAAAGGGCCCAAAAAATTCCAGAACGACCTCCAATCGCCAAAAACGCACAAATTCACTTTGTTCCAGGTAGTTTGAGCTCCACTTCTGTTGTTCATCCAAGTTTGGTGTTTATGTTATGATGGTTGATGTGGTGAGTGTTTAAACAAATAATCAAACCCTAGCATTTCAAATTCCTCAAACAAAAATTGCTGCATAGGGTTTTGATAACCATTTTGCTACCAAGTCTATCATCTTTCCATCATTCCCTTATCCCATTTTTTTTCCCTGATTTCATTGTTCCCTAAATTCCTCTACCCCCTAAATTCATTAATCCCCTATCCCAAGTTCCATTTCCCAAATTTCCTATTGTAAAATCCCAAACCCTAACCTTATACAAAACTCCCAAAATATCCCATATTTCCCTAACTAAATCTATCCCAACAATCCGTAATCCCCCACTATTTTTCCCTCCCCTTATACTCCCTCATTTCACTATTTTCCCTTGGTGGCAGAGGTTAAACAATCATCAAAGGTGGTCCATCACAGTTTGACACATCAGCACATATCTCTTCAGGACAATTTTTCTACCAGTAGTCATGGCATCTAATCCTTCATCTGATTATGAAGTGGAAACCCAAAGTGACTCACCCACGGAGGGACATGCACCCAGGAGGCCTCATAGAGGGGGCAGACATATCAGAGAAGAACCAACCACTCTTGTTGAATTGCAGGCCTACCCTCTTGCCATTTCTTGTTTCTGACATCAGTGACGTTATGAATTTTGTGCAAAGGTTGCTAGCATTCAGTTTCACCATGAGTTGGCTTGTTTGTTTGTATTGCATTTACATGGTGATCAAGTCACTCTAGCTGGTGTCACCTTCACACTTACACCAGAATCCATCTCAATACCAACCGACATACCTAACATTGGAGAGCCATGGAACAAGAGGCAGAAAATTGACCGATAGCATTATGAACCATATATTAAGCCTGGTTTCTTGAGGCAACTCAAGAGAGTGTTTCCTTTCTGATACCTCAGAGATGAATATGCTCCACTAATGAAATTGATCATGAAGTATTTCAGCTGTGAGGGCCGGTTCTCCCATTTGTATGCTTATCACATCAGGTTTCTCATGCATTTCACCCGAGTATAGATGATGAACATTCCTTATTTCATGTGCCAAAATATCGAAAGGATGACCACTCTAGTGCAGCACAAGACCCCTCAGCAGTAATTTAACAATATCTACCATTTTTCTCTCATAAAAATTGTGGTTGTCCATCAACTTGACTTACAGGGCATCGCCTGGGATTATTTCATCTCTCGTGAGTTTTTCAGAGCTTCTCAGGCACCTTCAGAGATTTTGCATGAGACAGGTGGACCTTCTGATCAGCATGAAGGTCATGAGACACACATTGCTACTGTGCCAGTACTTATCATTTATCAGAAGGGCACTAGGCAGCTGTTCGCGACAACAAAGCAAGTGTTATCTCCACCTGGGGTGGAAGGGACCTCACTTCCGACATCAGCACCACAGGTTCAGGACAAAGGCAAGAGGCCAATGCAGGATGAAGGGCCTTCAGGTGAGCGGGACTTTATTCTTGTTGAGGATGTTGATATGGGCCCGGAAAGCACAAGTCTCAAAGAGATCATCCAAGAGCAATAGACAGAAATCAAAGCCTTGTCCCTCAACTTGGAGAGGGATAAGTGGATTATAAAATACTTGGAGCAAAGGAATAAGCAGCTTGAGGAATAGCAGGTGATCATGGAGTTACAAAACATTAGGGAGAACCGCCAAGCTGCCCAAAGGAGGAGGGTGGAGTTCACTTCACTCAAACAGGAGATCAATGCTGACTAAGAGTCCTGGCTCGAGAGAGTCAACATCCACTTGGAGAGACTGATGGACAAGGCTGATAGAGACAAAGCATTGCTGAGACACATGGCTTTTCACTACATGGCACGGAACAAGGTTTGCAAGGCACAAATAACGAATTTAAAGGCAAAACTAAGGAAGGCATCAAAAAGGCAAAAGAGGCAAAAAGAGCATGATCGACTCTGGATATTGGCCGAGGCATCCTTGGCCCATCATATCTCTTGATAGAGAAGGTCCAACCCAAATTTCAAGAAATTTGGAGCAATTTTTGCATTTTGAAAATTTTTAGCACAAAAAACGGAGTTTTCCTCCCTATGCGTCGCGCCATGTGGCGCTCACTTTTGCTAGAGGGCTCCAAATCATAAAAAAATTGCATTTTTGGATTTGTCATGAAAATTTATGCTTTCCTACCTATGGCTAAGAAATTTTGGCAGGTATTGAGCCCTCAAAGAGGTCAAAAACACTCAAACAATGACCTCACTGCCCATATTTTGACACACAGGAAGCAGTCTTGGGAGATTGGATTTTTGACAGGGCAAATGAAGACCAAATTGAAAAATTCCACCTGGTTGGAAAGTAGACAGGCAGTCCTTTCCAACAATCCTACTTGGAGCTGATTTGGACATCGGGAAGGCCTCCAAAAGTGGGTCCAAACAGGCGCGGGGCATAGAGGAAAAACTGCCAGTTTGACTCAGTTTTGCTTTGTTTTTCACCTAGTTTTGCCTAGTTTGAATTTTTCACTCTCCTAATGGAAAATTTATGATGTAATTTGATGAAAATTGATGGATCATGATGTAAATATGCTATATTTTTACTTGTATAGGTAGATTCATCACTTTAGAGGATGTTTGAAACTGAATGAATCAGTTTCCTTGTTTCTAGAGGCATGCTGTTATGTTGCCTAGATTCCAGTTCTCAATTTAGGATCAGTTGAATCAGCTCATAAACATGTGAGCTCGACCCCTAGATTCAAGGAGGAGCTATTTTTGTCTATATTATGTTGTTTTTCAGTCATTAGCATGGTTGGACTCTTGAGAAAGCCTTGAGCGTCATTGTACTTTCATATCAGCATTTTGGCTAAGGAATTGAGACCAGAGTTTGCAGCACTCTTTGGGATCCATGTGGCAATTTGTCTTGGTACAGTGCTTTCTTTTGTAATTTTGAATTAGTTTATGTATTCCATTCTCTATCTTATTTCTTCTTAACTAAGTGAACAAGAGTGTAAGTAGAATCCATTGAAAATGCAGTGCTCTACTTGAGGTTTGCTTTAGTTTCTTGATGTTTTCAGCTATTTGGAGAGGATCCATGATTCACCTTGCCCTCTTCAACTCCTCACCTGTCTGCTCCTTCCATCTCAATCGATTTTAAGTGCCAAAAACGATTGCCTACCTTGCCCCATTGAGACCTCTGCAGGACTATGCCTCATCCCTGCACCCAAAATCTGCCTTCTCATCTGAGCCAACAAATCATCAATTCAAACAAATCAACCTCCTGCACATATATACCTAGCCTAAGATCAATAATTAAATCAGTCATCTCAAGCCCTTAGTGATTATAATTTGCTGAGATTGACCCGGAGAGAGCCCTCTCCTGTCCTGGTAGGGCTAGCTACCAGGCTGATCGTGGTTTGATGTGGACCTAGAATCTTACCTTTTCAGCCTGAGGTAAATCTAAGCTCTAACAGACTATAACTATGGCTTGTGGTACACCAAACCTCCCAATAACATGATTGACAAAGAAGAGAGTAGATGTTTCATCGATATTACTTTATATAGGCATCGCCTCATCGCACTTGGTAAAATAGTCTATCGCCACAATGATGTAGCCATTCCCCCTGGCCGAGTGAGGGTTACATGTCATAAAGTCAACGCCCCATTTCGCGAAAGGTCCAACGACGATAAAAAGGTGTAAAGGAGCGAGTGGAGCACAGGTTTTACGATCATATATCTGGTAGGCATGACACTTTTGGACCGTGAGAATGCAGTCACAAAACATAGTAGGCCAAAAGTAGCCAACATGTAAGATCTTTTGTGAAGTGGCACAACCATATATATGTCCACCATATGCCCCAACATGGCATTCATTCAAGACTTTCTTGGCCTCCCCATGGGTGAGGCATATATGAAAAAATGTATCAATACCACGACGATAAATCATGTCATTGACTATAATATAATTTTTAGCTTGATATCGAATACATCGTTGGTCAAAGCAATAGGTATCAAATAGAAAAGTTTGGGTTTGAAGATATATGATAATGTCTCCATACCACAGGTCAGATGATAGAATCAGTAACAATGATTCATCTATAATAGAATTATCAGAAGTTTTTCAGCATCGATGATGGGAAGGTCACAGACCAGCTCAAAAACGACTAAGGATTTCATCGACTTGGATTTGATAAACTACAAATCAAACTCTTTGAGGATGATAATTGATTTGGAGTAATTTCCCCCTAGCAATTGGCATGAAAAGATATATGTCATTGGGTTGCAGTCAGAAACAACCATATTCTTGTGAAGTAGGATATAATGGTTAAACCTTCGGACAACCTGGATAACCGCTAAAGCTAAATTTTCGATGTGAGTATATTTGATCTCAATATCATTCAAGTTATAAATCAAATAATAAATAATATGTTCAGTCCCTACATCGTCCTCTTGGACTAATACCATAGTGATGGTAGTAGCTGTAGTGGTAAGATACATGAAGTAATTGCATGGTAATATGGGGGATACAATAAAGATTCTCGAATCAGAACATCTTTCAAGGCATCGGAAACCTTTTGATTTGTGTGGTCCTAATGGAAGGGAACCCCTTTCTTTAACATGCAAGTAAATCCTTTGGTCAATTCAGCATAGTTGGGAATGAATCTCCGTAGAAAGTTAGCCTTCCCTTGGAGTCGTTGAATCTGAAGAAGTGAAGAAGGAGAAGGCAGATATAATATCGCCTAGATTTTCATGGGTCAATAGGAATTCCATGTTTCAAAACCATGAAACCAAGAAGTCATCTGGAGCTAACAAAAAACACACACTTATTTGGATTGAGCCGAATTTTATAGTGACAACAACAAAGAAATATAGCCCTAAGATGCATTGGATGAGCTTCCCCGATCCTAATTTATTAGCCTCTTGATCATATAACAAGAAATGGTCACCTTTTGAGAAGATACAAGGCTTAACATTCTTGTTCTATTTTACCTTAATGTGTTTCTTATGGGCTTCAATAGCCATTGCGACATCATGTTGGGTTTCATGTAAATGTGTCAGATGCAATAGACGCTCTTATTTTGTAGAAGTGACAGGAAGGAGTGTGATTGCTTCCAAAATGTATACCAATTAGGATGGTGTGAACCTGGTAGCATTCTGAATAGAAGTTTGATATGCCCACAAGGTTGCATAAAGTATTAGATGTCAGTTCGATTTATGAACCCTTATCATATGTTGAAGCATTAATTTCAAGACTTTATTGATGGCTTCAACTTCCCCATTCTCCTAAGGATAATAGGGAGTTGAAATCTCATGGAAGAGGTCCAAATTAGTAGTCAGTTCAAACGTCATTTGGTTACAAAAATCTTTCCCATCATCTGTAACTATAGCCTGTGGTACACCAAACCTCGCAATAACATGATTGAAAAAGAAGAGATCAAATGTTTCGTTGGTATTATTGTATGTTGGCATCGCCTCATCAGACTTGGAAAAATAGTCTATTGCGATAATGATGTAGCCATGCCCCCTAGCCGAGTGAAGGTTACATGTCATAAAGTCAATGCCCCATTTCATGAAAGTTCCAATAGTGATAACAGGGTGCAAAGGAGCGGGTGGAGCACAAGTTTTACAATCATATATCTGGTAGGCATGTCAGTTTTGGACCATGAGAATGCAGTCATGAAACATAGTAGGCCAAAAGTAGCCAACACGAAAGATATTCTATGTAGTGGTATAACCAGATATATGTCCACCACATGCCCCAGCATGGCATTCATTCAATACTTTCTTGGCCTCCTTATGGGTGAGGCATATATGAAAAATCATATCGATACCACAATTATAAATGGTGTCATTGATTATAATATAATTTTTAGCTTGATATCGGATACATCGCTGGTCAGAGCGAGACGTATCAAATATAAAAGTCTGGGTTTAGAGATATATGATAATGTCTCCCTACCATAGGTTATATGAGACAATCAGTAATAATGACTCATCAAGAATAGAATTATCAGACGTTTTTCAACATCGATGGTGGGAAGTTCGCATATCATCTCAACAACGACTAAGGATTTCATTGACTTGGATTTGATAAACTCCAAATAAAACTCCTAGAGGATGATAATCCATTTGGAGTATTTTTCCCCCAGCAATTGGCGTGACAAGATATATGTCATTGGGTTGCAGTAAAAAACAACCATATTCTTGCGAAGCAGGATATAATGGTTAAACCTTTGGACAACTTGGACAACTTCCAAAGCTAACTTTTCGACATGAGCATATTTGATCTCAGTATCATTCAATTTATAACTCAAAACTCAAATAATAAATAATATGTTCGGTCCCTTCATCGTCCTCTTGGACTAATACCATACCGATGGTATTAGCTGCAATGGCGAGATACATGAATTAATCACATGGTAATCTGGGGGATACAACAAAAATGCCTGAATCAAAACATATTTCAAGGCATCAAACGCCTTTTGGTTCATGTGGTCATAATGGAAGGGAAACCCTTTCTTTAACATGCAAGTAAATGCTTTGGTCAATTCGGCATAGTTGGGAATGAATCTCCATAAAAAGTTAGCCTTCCTTGGAGTCACTGAATCTGAATAAGGGAAGAAGGAGAAGGAATATATAAGATCACCTGGATTTTCAATGGGTCGATACAAATTCCATGTTTCAAAACCATGAAATCAAGAAGTCGACCGAAGCTAACTCAAAACACACACTTATTTAGATTGAGCCGAATTTTATAGCGACGACAACGTAAAAATATAGCCCTAAGATGCATTGGATGATCAACTCAATGCTTCAAGTGAGGAGTTGAATCATCCAAATATGGTTGTACAATGTATTTGATGTTATGGAAGGTATAATTCATCACCCTATAAAATGTGGCCCCAACGTTCTTCAATCCAAAAGGGAGTTTCCGATATGAAAATGTGACCCATGGACAAATAAATGTTGTCTTATGTTGGTCTGCTGGGAGAATGTTGATTTGATTGTAGCCAGAAAATCCATCCATAATCAGAACTATTTCATAACCAGCACAATCGTCAACAATTTGGTCGATGAATGGGGTGGGAAAATTTTCCTTAGGACAAGCATGATTAATGTCCTAGTAATCGCCGCACACACGAATTATTCCATGTTTCTTCTTGGTAGGAACAATGTTGGACACTCAATCAGTTAGAGGTACTGGATAGATGAAACGAATGCGTATAATTTCTTCAACTTTGACTTTAATAACAACAACCTTCTTGGGATGGACCGGACAGAGGCATTTCCAAACTGGCTTAGCATCGAGATATTCTTAATTTCATCTACAACAATGTTTGGATCAATCCTTGGAATCTCTTCATAAGACTGGGAAAAAATGTATCTAAATTCCTGGAAAAGGGCTTTCTAAGTCTTGATCTCATCAGGAGAGAAAGATGCACCAATATGTAAGTTCTTGACAATGTCGAGTTTGATCGAAATATCGAGAGGAATAGTCTCTTCAATATTCAACAAGTTATTCTAAGAATCGATACCATGGATGGATACAGAATTCACATATAACTCAATGACATTAGGTTGGTAAAGTTCACTAAAATTATCCTCGACGGAATCTAGCAAGGAGGAACAATGATGATGATCGTCCCACTGTGCATCATCTGACATCATGATTTCCATTATATTCTCATCATTAGATAATGTAAAAGAGAAGGGATCAAAGGATGTGTCCTAATATAAGGAATGATCAACCCAATTGATTGAAAAGGAGAGGGTAGAATGCACCGCAAAGGCCAAATAAATGGCTTCATAGTCAAGCCCAATGGGGCTGAGTGGCATATGATCACCAAAAGTGTCAATATCATATGCATCTAAAACTATCCAAGGATTATATGGACTAGTACAAGAAGATATCATGTTGACATGGGAAAACAGATTAGAATTGTTAGGAGAAGGAGGAGGGAGAGAAAGGTTCCCATGAGGGAAGAATCCTTAAGCAATTACACTCTAACATGATGATACGGGTGTGGGGTTTCTCCCACAAGAGGGACGCTTCTAGTAATGTGAGAATCAGTGGCAAAGAAATTGAGCTAATCAATGGCTACTATACCACCCTTATGATGGAATGAAATCATTCTAAAATATGTTGAAACAACATCATAAACCCACATATGACCTAGTAAAATATTATAATCTAAGGGTCCATCAATAACTTCAACTTATACTAATATTTGTAGGTTTTAACCTCGTACAAAAAATTACCTTCATACGAATTCTAAATCACAAGAAAATAAAAATGCGAGAGCATAACCCATAAAACACATATACACAGAGATTTCCCACTGGATCTCAAAACCGAGACTACCAGCTTGATTTTTCATTATATTCCTTTCAATGTTACAATACATTTTTATACATGCCGAAG
>APFE031167938.1:0-14448 GCA_000404065.3 Pinus taeda | reverse complement strand
TCACTTGAAAGTATATAAAACAAGGAAATACAAGATAATTTGCACACTAGATACTTAGTTAGGTTTGTTGGCCCATCCTAACTCTTAGTTAAGGTTTTTGGCCCAACTTAACTTTTAGTTAAGTTTGTTGGCCCAACTTAACTCTCAAAATGACCATAAATTCCATGGGGTGAGATATGCATTAAAAACAATGGTTATTCCTTATTCTTACTACCACACGACAAAATAATGTGAGCACGGTGTACAATTCTTCGTGCGCTAGCAGATATTTTAGAAGTGAATCACACATGGTCGGTGGTAGAGAAAATAAAGAAACAAAGAAAATTATTTTAACTTCCACAAAGCTAGAGATAGCATATGGGATAGGTTTCTTCTTCATCTTGTTAATGTATTTGAACCTTTTCTATGAAGCATCATAATAAATTCTCCCATCATCTCAACCAACCCATCACTAAATAGATTATCCCAGGAGCTATATCCCATAACATATGCATAACTTTCCCTATTGTCTTTGAAGGCCTCACACTCGAAAATGAAATCCTTTACCACTTCCAATTTTCCAAAAGAACAAAAAATACATACTCTTTCCTTCCACACTTATTTTGGCCTTGATCAAGGCCCTGTTTAATAACATAGTTGATGAGAATTAGTCCTTAACTAAGAAATAAGAATTTCGGCTCTCCAAAAAATATTGGCCTCTATGTAGACTTTTTGTTGATAATTATGAGTGGGGTTGAACACTTCAATATATTAAGGTTTTCTTTCTCCCTATCTCCTTCTTCGATGTGTTCTTGTTGAATTTATCCATAACAAAAAAAAAAAAAATCTCTTTACTATTTATGGAAGATGTTTTCAAACAAATACCCCATTTACTGAACGATTTGTTATTTTTTTGCATCCATGTCTTTTTTTCTTTTGCATAATATGTCATTAAAGACAACATAGTGATCTTTCATCTTCCTCTGGCTCAATATTTTTTAAATACCTTATGAATTGCACCATAGCAATTTCTTCAATATGAAAATAGGTGTTGAGTTAATGTAACCAAAAATCTGCCTTTGCAAATGTTAATACATTGTCTTAGATTCACATATTTGTGCCATGAATTCAGGCTCTAAAGTATTTGACATTGCAGGTTTATTTATGATTATGTGCCATGAAAAGTGTATACATAGGTATTATAAGATTAAAGCAATATTTTCTTACTAATTACAAATTATACAGGTGTAAATTAGTACAAAAGGGTTTTGTTAGTAATTGCAAGAAAAATTAATGAAAAACTCTAAAGGTCTCAACATAGGGGTAAAAATATGTACTTATTGTGTGCTCGAGATGAATTTTCGTGTGTGTTACGTTGTCTGTGTAACTCAATAAGAGTGTTGCAATGTAGAGGCGAGTTTTGACCTTGATTATTGGCAAAAAAGATACATGGCTTTGAAAAATAACTTCCAAGAATTTAATAGTAGCTCCTATGTTCCCATTCTCCTACCCTTTCTCCACCAACTCCCATAAACCTTTAGCTAGTACCCCCATGATTCGTATGAGCCTTGTTTTCACTCTCTTTTAGCTAGTTGCAACTGAAATTTTTCCTGCAATGTGATAATTAGAGAAGATATTTTTGTGTCTCATTGCATTTAAGAATTGATCTTAAAACCCAACGAAAATACAAGAACGAATGAAACATCTACATTTTTCAGCATTAGGAGTGTGAAAACAAATGTTGTGACTCAGTGGGAGTGGGATTTATAGCGAAATGAATTGCTCAAGGTTTTATTTGAAATGGGATATTTAAAACCCATATAAATGTAGTTGATAACTTGAAACCTGAACCTATGAACGAGTTATTTTTGTAATTTTCTTTGACTTCAGAGGGAGAAAAGTTGAAGAGAGACTTCACGAGAGGAGGAATGGAGATCCAAAAATAGTTTTGGAAGATTTTAGAGCACATGGATAAGTGGAGAAGGGGCATGCTAGAGGATTGTAGAAGGAGGTTTGTGAGGGTGAAAAATAGTGAAAATACTAGGAAGACTAAGGGAGAAAAATGGTAGAAAAGCTCAAGGAGAGAGGGTATTGGCCTAAGTAACTGGAGGTGTAGGGAAATAGTAGAAAAGGAAGGAGGTGATGACCAGAAGGAGGCAGTGGGAAAGAAGGGATAAATAGGGAGAGCACGAGAAAAGAGTAAAAATGATAGTCTGCGTAATGGAAGAAGAAAAAAAGGGAAGCATTCTAGCAATGTGTCATTTTCAAAGGAGACCACTATCATCGAGAATGTCCTTGCATCTTGCGGATCTTAAGGGACTGGTCTCCCCACTTGCACAATCTGGTGTCCTCAACCTTTGATGATTATGTTGAGAATATGCCATCGACTAGTGAAAACGAAGTCACTGGACAAAAAGGAAGATCTAAAATTCCTTATATATTGTGTGAAGGAAATCATGCCATCCACTCTTGTCCCTTCCTAGATGAAGCTAAAAGAGTCTTGGATAACCATCCTGCTTCACCGCTACTAGTTCCTCCTGGATACAAGAAAATTTTGCTGAGTCCATTGCTAGCTAAAAATCCGACTGACACACCTTTGTGGTCGGTCAAAGCATCTATCATTGAAGATAAACCCTCTGAGTCCACACTGGACCAAAGTCAACAGGTCAAGATGGCAATCAATCTAGTTTTGTCTTCAGAAGGTCCACCTTCAGATGATACAGTCACCAAGGAGAATTAGAAGGACACCATTCAAATTATCTTCGTAAACACAGACTCCGATGAACATGGGGATAATCTACCCATTCCTTTACCGTAGGAAGGAAGTTCATCTAAGACATATTCGACCATTTATTCGGTCCCACCTCCAAGCAACCTACTCATTTCCTTCGATTGGAATCTACTAGGTAGACCCCATCTACCATCTAATGTACCATTCTGAATCATAGTACAAGCTTACAAAATGGTCATGGTCGGTATTATCTAGATGAAGGGGATTCTATGAGTATCATTTTCTCAACTTCTTGGAAAGAACTTGGTTCACCATCGCTTCTACCTGAGACGTGAAATATGACAGGATTTGACCAAGGAACCAGTCAACCGTTAAGGATCCTTCCAGATTTTCCTATAACTTTGAGAGGGAAAACCGTTTATCTGAATGTAATGGTAGTCCAAGGACCTTTAGATTACTATCTACTCCTTGGGCGTGACTACATTTATAGCATGGGATCCATTGTCTCCTCACTCTTTCGAGTGATGTGTTTTCCGCATGAAGACAGCGTGGTCCAGCTTGTAGACCAGCTTTCATTCCCTAGCTCACACATAGCTAATAGTCAAATTTTGTCCCTAACTGGTCCTTTTACGCAAGGAATGTCTCATCAATCTCCAGTCCATCCACCTAATGAGCGCGAGTGATTCTGTGATTGTGACTGAAACCCAGGGGGCATGCACCCTGGTTTGCTTTGGCAGGAAAACTTCAGGTATAGGGTAGGTTTCCGCGGAGGATATATGACTAGTCTAACACACCCATCTGTTTAGGAAATGTTGGGTATACAATCAAAGTCGCACATTGACTAGAAGTGGGGAGGATCATGGGTATATAAGGATGGACAAATATCTCCATTGGTATGAGTCCTTTTGGGGGTAAGTCCAAAGGGAAATCCATGAGGAATTAGGCCCAAAGTGGACAATATCATACCATTGTGGAGATATGTGGTGTCCAGAGTCCTTACAAGTGGTATCAGAGCCATGCCCCAAAGTTAGCCAAGTGGATGAATCCTCGGAATTCTGAACGGAAGTGGTGGGCCGCAGTAATATCACGATGGGATCCATGGATGAGCTCAGTTAGACAGGTGGTGTGTTCCAGATTCTTCATGGGCATGTCCTGGTCCCAACACGGTGAAGAGGAGTTGACCTGGGATAGAGCAGGCTCTCGGGGCAAGTGGTGCTCCATGTAAGGCGTGTGCTTCCAACGCATTGGAGCGGAGAATCCTGGTTGGTAGAGAGTGGACGGGTGGATAATCATTTGAGGGGAGGCTCGATGGTCCTTTGTTCGAGGGGAGGATTGTTGGGTATACGACCAAAGTCCCACATTGACCAGAAGTGGGGAGGATCATGGGTATATAACGATGGACAAATATCTCCATTGGTATGAGGCCTTTTGGGGGTAAGTCCAAAAGCAAATCCATGACGGCTTAGGCCCAAAGTGGACAATATCATACCATTGTGTAGATATGTGGTGTCCAGAGTCCTTACAGGAAAATGGGATTAGACTGGAATAAGATACCTCCATCAGAAGGTATGCCCTTCTTGACATAGCAAGTGTTTTTTCTGCAAATTGACGGTAACCTGGAAACTGTACTTCGCTATACCTAGGGGCATGCAAATCTTTTGTACGCAAGTGAAAAATGACCAGCGTAACTCTAACCCCATAGTTTTGCTGACCTCAGTTGCTTAAGTTAGGTGATTGGTCGGATTGACCATTCACCTTTGCAAGGGCCAAATGGAACTGGCAAAGTAAAGGAAGAGTTTTCCTACCTAACCCCAGTAGTTAGTTAACCCCTAGGACAGTAGTTGGTCATTCCTAGCTTGCATCCGAAAGGCAGCGGAGAAAAGTTTTGAATGGTGCAAGCTCCCTAAAAAATGAACCTATTGATGAGACATCCTTATTATACAACTAGCACAAGTAGTTTTACGGGAAGTTCAAGCTCGTTAAAAAATAAACCTAGCAATGAGCATATGTTCCACCAGATTTTAAGCTCACTAGAAAATGAACCCACCTCCGGTAAACAACCATTGCGAACGCATTATCATCAACTTTTGAGCCCTCGTCGAGTTCTTACCATCACCTCCACTCTGATTTAGCTGATCATACACCTCCATTTGATTGTTTACTCCTTTTGAGGAACAACTAGTACGAGTGATTATGTTAGCCATCCTCTTTACACTTCCATGATTGGAAAGTTCCAAACCTTACCTGGAACCAGCTGTTACCAGAAAATATCACTCATTCCTCGAAGACGAGTCTCCTTTAAGCTCTTTTCATTTGACTCATAAAATGTGAAAATATTTTCGAGCAATTGGCCTCTCTAGCTTGTTAAAGTGATCAGAAGTGCTATCCCTCGTCTAGATTTTAATCTTTTTGGACTTGAGGGATCATTACACAAAAAGATTGAGAACTTTTCTTGTTTAGCTCATTAAAACTATAGAAAATTCATACCTTCCGTATTATTTTACACTTTTTCAGACTTAAGGGATTACATTACAAAAAAGGAATACTGGAGTTTGCTTTCCATCCCTTTTCAGACTCTCTAATATTGAAAAATGACCGATTTATCTTTGTCATTAAACTCGTTAAAACCAATAGCAACAAACTTGTCCATGCAGACAAGAACGAGTTTCACTGTCACTAGGCTCGTTAAAACATAGCGATGAGTTTGCTCGAAGGGAAAATTATAGAACAACCATATGTTATCCTCCTCAAGATTGACAAAAATAAAGAGGTACTGGTCAGCAATGACTGGGGAAAAATTAGGAAGAAAACTTGAAGAAACTTTATTGGTAGCAAGTCGCTCTTGAACATGACACTTTCACTCCATCACCATGATTGGGTCAGGTTAGGTTATTTCATTTACCAGTCATATCACCATTGGTCCACCATACCATCCACTTTTGGGGTTAATGCTACCAATCCATTCGACTGTCACCAATATGTTCAAGAGAATTCACTTAGAGAATTCACCAACCGAACTTGTGTCTCATTCGCTGCAATACCTTCACGTTTCATTCCTTCATGACCGCCACCCTAAACACTGTATCATCAGATCATTTTCACCTCCACAAAATAATTTTATCTTTCCATGTTGTAGATGTGGGATTCATTAATTCCCTCCTACGACGGGTCACTTCTTGTCGACATCAGCTCATTATCCAAGACGTTGACCTAGGAAGAACCCTTTCAGTACTTTAAAGATGCATGCCTCAATGGCAAGTTTCTCAGTTCCGATAACAGGTTTACATCAATGGCCTTTGACCAAAAGATTTTGTGTGGTGTTCGACACCAAGTCCCATTTTCACACCACGTGAATTCGACTATCATACCTTGAGGGTCATTATCATTATCAGTGATTCGTTTCATGCCTGTTAAAAACTTACATCATTGGCTAGTAATCAAGCGGTGTCTTTCCTTATTCGACTCCAGAACATCTTTTCACATGGATCAACTTGTACTTCAGGAGAAGATTGAACGTGTTTTAAGACCTCAGATCTAGTTTCATCCATCTGGGCTGTGATATATTCAGAAAAATAAAGATAACAAATGTACCTCATTACTGCATAGATAATCATCCAAGCCAAAGGATGATCGCTCTACTAGAATCATCAGTCTGCCACATAGACGGTTATCTGTCCAATGTACATGAGAATGAAGTTATAAAGTTGAGCATGGGAATGCCCACCTCACCTAGATCATGAAAATATTATGAAGATAATGTATTGTATTGTATCTTATTCAGGTCACCTCCTAGTTCAAAAAACCTCGGATCCTCATGATAAAGCATTTCACCCGACATCAAAAAGATTTACAACCTCATGCTTTAGGGGGCAACTGTTATAGACATATTTCGGCACTGCAACCCCAATCACATATTTCCATAAACCAAGGGGCTTCTAAGTCCCTAAAATTGTTGTTTCATATCCTAAAGGAGCAAGGTTAGCCGATTACATCATCTCCCAGAAGTTCTCCATGAGAAACTGCTTAGAACTGGTCAAAACTGGACCATCCAGACAACTCAGTGCTCAGGGTGCGATGCATCTCACTTGCCACATGCAAAAGGTGCAATGCATACTGAAAAGCCCTTTTGTGGGGTGTAATGAGGGAGAGAAAACAAATGGCAGAAGCAGTTGGCTAGGTGGAAACCAAGAGAATCTTCTAGAAACTACCCATTTGACACTTGCCTATCTGAATTCACCTACGGATGAGTAAGAGATCATGAATCTCCAAGTGGAACCAAGAACTATCAGATAGAGGACACTAATAAAAATCCTAGAAGCTGACTCACCCACCTGCAAACATCTATATATGGATCCCTCATCCCAGAGATCCAAAGGTTGGAATCTTGTATTTTGCAAGGAAGTGATATTGGCTTCCTTGTGGAACATCATAGTGTTGGGCGATCTAAGATTTTCATGAGGTGAAGAAGGGCTTTCATGCTGGGAGGATGACACTGGGTCAGATCAATGGGTTGTAATCCTCTCTTCTATTCTTTCTATCAATAAAGCTATTAGAGTTTTCCTCCACAGTCTTGTATGTTTGAGTTGATATATGAATTTGTGTGGTCAATATGTATTTGGTCCTATATTGTTTATGATTATAGATCTTTGTGCTTTGATGGTTTCATGTTGCCTTGACTCTACAGGTGTTCTTTGAAGTGGGACAAGTGAGGAAGGAGCGACAAAGATCTGTCGGAGGGGAGAGGAAACAAACAAGCAGCCAAGCGAATATTGAGGTTGGTACTCCTCACTTCTCTCTCATCTACTTCTCATAAAGGAAAACACAAGTAAATTTAGTTTGTTTGCTTCTAAGATAGGTACCCGTCATAGTGGGACTAGCATCTCTGAATGGACACTAGATTTCCTGATAACAGGCATGTGTCTCTATCTGAAATGGTTGTTGCAAGTCCGGTATGGGAGAACTCGTGCAGAGTAGAGGTGATGCTTCAACTCAGAAAAATTCGTTCTCTTGGGATTCACATCAAAAGAACTTTTCTTTTTTCTCCTCCCTTGGTGACTCAACTCAATGACCAAGTGATATGAGAGAATCCCAACACAAACATGTGGTAGAAGTTGGTAAGAACTAGAAATCTAGGTAACTCTCTTAGAGTGGTTGTGGTTGTCCAATCCTAAATGACTTGTATCTTAGGTGAGTCAACATGCACACCCAACTCATCAATGATGTACCTGAGATATTGAACCTGAATAATACCAAAAGTGCATTTCTCCAATTTTCACACAACTTTTGTTGTCGGTGGCTTTGGAGGATGTGTCCAATATGGTGGAGGTTTTATTCTAAACAATAGCTAAAGATCATAATTTCATCCAAATACACCAACAAAAATGAGTTGGTGAAAGGTCACAAGATGTCATCCATGAGCCAAATAAAGGTTGCGGGGGATTTTGTTAGCCTCGAAGGCATGACGAGCCATTCAAAAAGGCCCTCTTTGGATTTGAAGGAAGTCTTCCACACATTGGAGGGTTAGATCTATACTTGGTGATAAATGGACTTCAAGTCAATCTTGTTGAAATATTTGGTCCCCTTAAACTAGTCCAAAAGGTCATCAATGTGTGGGATGGGATATCTATTCGAGACAGTGATCTTGTTCAACAACTAATAGTCAATACAGAGTCTCCAGGTCCCATCCTTCTTCTGTACTTGGGCTAATGTGCTCTTTTTACAAAAGATCTTGAATTTTCCTCTTGATTTAATCATTCTCCATAACAGAGCATTGATAGATCAGTCCATTGGGTAGCGGTGCTTGGAAGAGAAAAGTTTGAATGATTTTGAATGATGCTTTGACTCACCAAGATCCCTTCATATTAAGGGGGGGAACGTTGGCACCTGATCTTTGGGATTAGGGAAATTATGTAAATATTGTAAATACAAAGATAAGGAAGGTGAAGAGACACTAGAATTTAAGATTCCAAGAGTCTCCCTTCAATGTGTTTATAAATTTATTTTTTTACATTTACTCTTATGGCATGTCTATATATCACTTTTATTTATAATATTTCCATTTAATGAACTTATGGCTTTGTACATGCATTCATGGAATATCAAAAAATACTTCTAATTTTACTAGAACATAAATGACTCTCAAAATAGATTTCTTAATTATTTTCAGTAAATCCTTTTATTAATAAATGACATTATAATATTGACTATATTTCTTATTTTTATCAAAATCTTATTTTATACTTTTCACTATAAAGACTCTCATATATATATTATATTATATTTATCTTTTATAATTTAAAATATATTTTTATAAAGAAACATACTAAAATATTCCCTCAGATTTGGGTGTGAGTTCGACAACACAAGCCTTCAATAACTTTAATTAATCTAGCACATAAACCTAAGTTTGGATTTGAACGACACATCTCGCTCGCATTCCACCATTTCTCAAGTATGGATCATGGTGGTGGTGGTGGTGGTGGTTGTCTAGCCACCCTCATTTCTTATTAAAATATCATGGGATTTCAATATGGCTATCAAATCCTCGAGTTGGGTGAATGTGGTTACTATACTTAGCTTCACATATTTTCATATGTCTTATCTACAACATGGGCAAGCTAGCACCCTTCATGGCATGTGTAAGGAGATGAAAATTTTGATTGCAATATTCCACACTATTTCAAAATAATGGTGGAAGATGTTGAAGCATGCGACTTAACCATCTAGGTTGACCATCTTTGGGTCATGCATGACCTCATGGGGATACATTACTAAGAAAAAGAAGATATGAATGTGTTGCTGAAAGGAATTTTGTTGGCCTTCCAATTCCATTTACATCATGAAAAGTAAGCTTACCTTCATGTTTCTAAGCTCTTGGGTATGGAGCTTCAAGGTTCAGAGACTCCCTCAATCCTTTCGTTCTCCATTGCACACAAACGCTCCCCATGGAAAATTTTAACGATGGAAAATTTTCTTGAAGTTTAAAAACATTGGCCAATCTGAGTAATCCGTAATATGCAAACTATAAAATGTTTATTGATATATTTGTAAAATTTTCAAATTTATAATTATTTTATATATAGTCTCTATATAATGTTGGCAATTTTTAAGGTAAAATAAATTTTTATTCTAAAAATTGGCTGAATCCTTTTTTTCATAAAAATTGGAAATTGGCTATTTTTTTGTGGAAAAAACATGGAATATTATCCCACTCGACGAACGTTAGCCCCAAAAATTTTTGATGCCCATGATAGCCGTAATATCCCCTAGCTATAATGATGTGAGTCACTCATTGAGAAGAAAGTTGTGTATGTTTGTTTAGTTCCCTCTACCAAAGGGAGTGGTCACAACAATGAGGTTAACAACTAAAGTGGCCAAGTCAACTCCTCTCTCCACTGGAACTCTAAGTTTTCAACTTCTTCCATCTAGTCAGCCTCCTACTGGATGATCCACACTACTACAAACCATGCCCCATGGTCCAGGAGGACCCTCTTGAGTGTTATCTAGAGTTGTTGGTCTTCCAAGGTAGAATTTTTATATACCTCGAGTTCCTGGCCTTAGATATGATTTTGTATATTCTACTACACCTAGGAGGCTCTTTAGATTTTGCTCTATGAGCTTAAATCTCCCCATAAATGTCTCCATCATATGCTTTCTTAGCTAGAGGGCCATGTTCATGGATAGTATCCATTGACCTGTAATGATTTGAAGAATGTACTTTCTGTGACTTTACTAAAATAGAAAGTCTCTTTAATTACAATATATTATGCTAAATATTTAAAAGTTTAAATAAAAAATATATATTAAATAATAATAAAAATTGAAAATCTTTATAGATCTACCTTAAATGGGATCTACCAAGCTTCTAGAGAGATCAATTCTAAAGTTAATATGGATATAAGACATTACTTTTACTCTTGCATTTCATCACCTTAAATGGGATCTACCAAGCTTCTAGAGAGATCAATTCTAAAGTTATTATGGATATAAGACGTTACTTTTTTACTCTTGCATTTCATAACATAATTTTTGAAGGTCTTGAATAAGCTTTATAATTATTTATCTAAAAAAATGGGTTTAATAAAAAAAAATTATTACCATTTATCTAGCAAATGTGTTTAGTAAGATACATTTTTTAACTACATTATGATTACAGATTATTAATATTTGCTTGGAACTTTTTTAAACAATAGCATAACTTTACTGTGTCCCATTCTTGTTTAAAACATTCAAACTCCTTTAATAAAACACATATTTTTTAAGTAAATGTGTAACACTATAATTACACATTATTAATATTTACTTTGTTAATACAATAGCATTAAATTTACGGTGTCCATTAGCGTGGGCCTGTTTAATATTCAACCAGGTAAATTGATCTCTCAATAAAATGGCAAAAACGATTTGCACGTGATTATTAGGCTTTACCATTTCAATGCCATGGACAATTACCTGTAATTTAGAGTGATGTGTGTGCGCCTATGGATACTGTTTTTGTGCCAATCTATTAAGCTTTACATTATTAAATGCCAACATTTTGGATCTTGTCAGTGGAAACTGTTTAATAAAACGCTTTGACTTTCTGTCTGTAACTCCTGAGTATTGCTGGTTAGACATTGTTTCTGTTGGAAGTATTATCACCCTAATTTACTTTAATTTATTCTATTGATTTTAAAGGGAAATGATTAAATTTTTTGACATATTTCCAAAAAAAATAATTCAATTAACAGGTAGATTTAAATAAACAAATAGTCATATAAATTTTGTATTTCTATATAAATGAATATATTTATTTTTAAAAGCATTGATAATTCATAATTAATATATTTATAAGTTTTAGATTTTTTATTTATTATTTAATTTAATATACACAAATTTAATTATATATAAATATACTAAAGAGAAAAAAATACTCTAAATAGTAAATGAATGAATACTCCACTAGTTGATGAACCTTTCAAATTGACCACATAGGCAAAGGTATGGAACAACATGAGGAGAAACTTTAAAATTAACCATTAAAATGATAATTTGAACGATCATATTAAAATTACCTTTAGTTTGGGATTACTGCATATAATTGTGTTAATTTTGTACATATAAAATTCTTTTTATTTTATGTAATATTATAATATGATTGCTTTATTTCATCCAATATTATAATATGACTTAGATAATAATATAAAGGGTTTTATTTTTTATTTTATACATTATTATTTTTAATTACAAATTTAAGTTAATTTAATTTGAATAGTTAATTTATTTTTTAAATTCATCAAAAATATAGAAAAAATAAAATTTTAGTAAATTAAATTAAATTATTATTAGTAAAATAATTAAAGGAAAATATGAATCACACTATTTCTCCTGTTCTCGGAAAAGAAATTTTTTAATAAAATAAGATTTTTGATTGTGAGAATAATTTTGGCAAAATCACATAGAGAATCATTTGTCGACACGTTTCAAACCAACTAGTGTAGTTCAACGTCATGACAAGTGTGTCCTGATAATAAACCACACTAAGGTTCGAAATGCCAACAAATGATTCTCTATGTGATTTTGCTGGAATTATTCTCACAACCAAGTATGGATCACATAAGTCTAAACCCTTTAATAAGATTTTTATTTTTTTTTGGACTTTTTTGTGTCTAAATCTTGATAAAAAAAATTCGGGTGAAATAAAGATTTGTGTTATTTAAACTAGTTTTTTTTATTGTATATATAGGTTCAGCACCTAGAAAAAAACCTTATAGCACTTTCATTGCCTTTGCCTATTTCCATAGCCATAATATACCAAATGAACACCCACTAGGATGTTTTTTCCCAACATTCAACTTGCAATACTTGTCTGGCGACCTTGGTCTTATATTTCTTTACATGAATTTTTATTCCAAGGTTGTTATAGAACCCTTCCCCATGGGGGAATATCATCCTCGGTGTTCAGTAACACCTATAATCTAACCAATCACTGGAAACAAAACATACTTCCTATAGAGATTTATAACATAGATCATTACAATATTTATAATGACCACCACTGAAAACATGGAAATCATATTGTTTACAGGAGATTTATAGCAAAAATCATTACAATATTTATAATAATAATCACATATACCCTTATACACATTTTCTTTGACCAAAAAATAATCATACTGTTTATGGAGCTTTATAAATCCAACTCAATACAATATTTTCAATAATACACACATATGCACATTTACTCAACCATCAAATAAAGGATACAATTCTTGTATGAGAATTGAGAGAATCTAGGTGCTCATACCTCCACCCTCAAAGTAATACCATGATTCACCTCTTTCTGAGGAAGTATAGAATATATTACTAAATAAAAAGTTGCATCCAATATATAGCACTACAATCTTGCTCCACTTGTCCTCTCAGTGAAAAATTATTGACTCATTGTTATAGGGCACACTCCTCATGTGCAATTGATTCCATCTAGCAATGTTAACGACCAAAGCAATGCAACCCCCGCCCTTCCCTTCTATGCTACATAGTACCTCGGGAATTTTGGTCATCCCCTTCCACGCAATCACACACCTTACAAGTTCTATAGGCATCCCCTTCTCTGTTACATAGTCCCTTGGGTGACCTCTCCTTGGAAACATTTCCTTCATCAGAATTCCAAAACCAAAGCATATCCCTGCCTCAAAACCATCATAGCATTCATAGCATGCTCATGGAAATCAATGCACACTATTGGCTACCCATTTCCCATAATGCAACTGCTCCTGAACTGCTTTACCGGCATACTACTACATGTTCTAATTCGTTTTCACTACTGTTACTAATCCTTGTGGTTAGTTCCAACCACCCAAACTAGGAATTTCCATGTTTTCTTGTATGAAGCACATAATTTCCGTTAGGCTCGAAATTAATTGAAAAAAATTCAAATCATACCTCATTGGTGGCTCGTCAATAAGGTGCACATACAGTTATGCTCACTTGGTGTCACAATAATCCAAACCATCTCTTTACCAAAACATTATGTATAAACATATCACATCTAGTTAGCTCAAAAACAAAACCATCATAGATCAAAATCATGAATCAGATGAATGCATAATACTATAGAATCATAGATCACATGTAACCATAAAAAATGAGAATCATAGATCACATGCATAATAAAACTAAAATAAAATATTGATACTTATCCTTTAGTCATTCCTTTTTTCTACCTTTGTCCTTTTCATACACACTAGATCGGTTGTCACATGCAACAAGCACCCAATGCATTTTATTCTCTTCAACCATGTAGACATATACGAAGTGTACATCACAACACATATATCCACACATGACGTACAACACCGGAAAATACATACACCCACATCTAGCACATAACACAAAAAATACACATGCACCCAGTGTACAACACAACACATACACCTACATCTAGTGTACAACACAATACATATACATACAAAGAGTGCAACACAACAAATACATATGTCATGATACCACAACTACACCATGCACATACACAGTACCACATGCCAGCAACATGGCATGTACAACATGCACAAAATACCAGATGTACATTAGGACCATATGATGAGCCTCATAAATGGGTAGTTATATCACCTCATTTTACCTCCTAACCTAGTCAAATAAACCATTCTCTTAGCTTATTGTATGAGTTAGTTATTATGCCATGTGGTGTAACATGTATTTAATGAAAATTATTGATGGATTTCAAGGTCAAAGTCAAG